>JAJOZX010001261.1:695000-943805 GCA_023014485.1 Bathynomus jamesi
TGTATTGAAAATTAAGAAGCATAAATCCGTTTCTACTAACATGTCATTATAATAAACACTTAAATTTAAATCTTGAGTGTGTGGTCCGGTGTTATATATTAGCTACTATTTCTGTAAAAAAAAATTTCGTCCAGAATGGAACTCTACCGAATGGTCACAAGAAGAAACAAAACGTCTAAGAGATATTGCACGCTAACACTCACGACAGTGGATATCTAAATACTAAAGAAAATGTGCCTGGTAATTCAGTCATTCCATTCATTTATTAAATTAACCAATTTCCAAACTATTTTCTTTTATTATTTGTCTTGGTACTTTGTGCAGGAATATAAATAAAAATTAATTCATAGATCATCACATTTTGCTCCCTGGAAAATGCTCTATTCCCTGGCGATGGAACTTTATAATAGATCTTATATATCTAATGCACATCGTTAATGTCCACCCACTGAATGGGCCGAAACTAGTAATTTCGTGAAATTATTGAGAAAATTTATACTTCATTAAAAGTCAAGTAGCTTTTGGAAACTTTCGGTCATAATTAGTTTCTTAGGTCATAATCTTTCTCTTTCTTTCTATTTCATATTACACACCCATCTTTCGTGGTTTGCTTGGTCGTCTGGGGATTGAAACGGGATCGAGAATGTCCATGGTCCAACTTTTGTCACAAACCTGGTGGGTCAATTACCTACTCTGCTGATGCCTGACCACGAGTTCACGGCCATCTCTTTGTGTTGATAAATTTGGGTTCAGAATTTAATTTATTACTACTGTATATAAATGTCATGACCCTACTTACATAAATTGCGTATAATGTACATAAATAATTATTGCCATGAAAGGTAATATTTGGTAGTCCAAAAAATGTAGCATTTAAAATATTTGCCCTTTGTACTGAAAACAATTTGTACTTGTATTCTCTCTCTACTACCTTTTCAACCATAAAAAATTATTATGCGTCCCATAAAACTAATGACCTCTTATTCAATATAAAGTATTGTACCACTGTGGTTGCAATTCCTATACAAGTTTATTCGGCTTACATTTATTTCTATAATAATAATTTATAGTAATAATAATAATAATAATAAAATACTACTACTACTACTACTTATTATTATTATTATTATTATATCTTACCTTGTTTTTATTCTAGTTTTTAATTTTGCTACTTGAATAATAAATCTATGTAACAGGATCGAAATCCCAACGAAGATTACCGATTTACCTCTCAGCCATTGTCCCTTTTCCCTCACATTGAAATTTCTCAAAAGACACTAATCCTCAAATTGAAAAAGGAAAATGAATAACAAAGAAAATGCACTTAAATACGATTATAAATATAGGTATTCACATGAATGTATGCTTTCTCCGTGTTCTTCAGTGTTGTAATTATCTTCTCTTTATGATTCATTTATTCATTTAATCTATAGTTCAGAATCTTTCTAGAACTCTTTCCTACATTCACATTCGCATATTATGGCAAATTTTCTTTTTTCTTTTTTTTTTTTACTGTATATTATTTTCTAGCATTAGCTTTGTCTTTTTGTGTTTTTTTATTTACACTTGTCTCTGTTCTATACGCATTTTTAACAAATTATATATACGAATATATGTACACTTACCGTAGGTATACGAAGTGTTTCCTAATAATGTAATATATTTATTTAATACTTACTTATTTTATATAAATTATTTTGTTCATTTAACTACTAAGATACGTAACAGTTCTGTATATATGGTACCGATTAGCTTCTCATATAATCAGCTTCTCTCCTTTTCCTTAAATTTTTACAGTTATTTCTCCTTTACAGTTATTTACTGTTTAGTTCAAGTTTTTCTTTTCCTCTTTTAAATTTATTTACTGATCTTTCTTTTCCTTCCATATGATTTCATTCTCTCAGACACCCACTTTCTCTCACGTTCAGTGACCGTAATGTAAAGCCTGACGAAGGTCTCTTAATCAGTGTTGAACCTGAACCTTAACATTAGAATCTTTACTAAACATTATGATGACCTAATAGGCATTAACTTTAATTAAGAGATATTTTTAGGTAATTATACTTACAGAAACATCCATACAAGACCCGTACAAAAAATAATCTTTTTCCCATAGAAGGCTATACCTTTGACATTATTTGTACAGAAAGAAGAGGCGACATTCGAATTTACATAAAGAATACTATAAAATGCACAAAAATTAACCTACTCTGACTTATAGAACCTCACATCGAAGCATGCGCGGTAAATTTTACTTTCCACACAACCACTCTTAGCATACTGTCAACATCCAAACCACTTAACGGAAACGTAAATAATTGGATCGAAACAACGAAAAACAAACTCCGTACCACCCGCACAGATATGAGAGTAATACGCCAGCTGAGAACACTGATGGCCTTTGTAAATAACTGCTAACTGCTCGTTTGTGAAGCAAAACGTGGCCCTACATAAAAGGCCAAGCCTTTCGGAAGCTGTCTTAGCTAAAGCTTTTATGAGGTCCATGATAAGTTACTGGTGAGAACCCCAAAATCCTCAATGCCAGGAGAAATTGGTATATTGATTTTATTAAATTATATGTTGGATGGAGCGTGGTTGATTTTATTTCTGAAAATAATATATTTTGTTTTAGATGCATTGAAAGAAATTATCAAATCCCCCACTGCCACGCACCAAGGTCAGAATTTAAGCTGCCTTGTGTGTTTTGAACATGATCTACATTGGAGAACGTGGTTTAAGGATAAAAGATCTAAGAAGGGTTGAGTCATCCGCAAAGGAATGAATGGAGTTGGCTGTGGCAGAGTGATCATTAATATGCAAGAGAAATAGTGTCGGAGCCAAGACGGATCCCTGAGGAACACCAGAGTTGATAGGGGTGAAAGTTTGAAACGACACCATCTATACCACTCGAATCCTGCGACTGGAGAGAAAAGAAGAAAGAAAAAGGGTAGGAAGGAGAAAGCCCTAAAAAGGATGTTTGGAGATGAGGGAACGATGCAAAACTCTATCATATGTTTTGGAGATGTCCAGTACTATTGCGTGCGTTTCTCCGTGTTTGTCTATTGCATGGGAAATGTTGGCGAGTGAAAAGGGGAAAATAGAGCGGCAGTAGAGCGACCTTGTTGAAAGCCATACTGCTAATCATGGAGCAATTTATGTGTTTCAAGGTGCTTAATTATTTGTGTTGTTTAGAACTGTTTCAAATGCTTTACCAATGATGGATGTTAGAGATATAGGCCTATATAGGGTGGATGTTAGCAACTTTCCACGAGGCGGGGAAAACAAAGGTAGAAGGAGACAGACGGAAGAGTTTGAATAGAACAGAAACAAGTTCAGGAGACCATTTCTTCAGAACTATCGGAGGAACTTCTTCTGAACCTGGAACTTAATCAACTTTTAAGCTGGATAGGATTCGGTATGAAGTGGTTTCCTGTAAAATTTCCTTGGCTACTTTTCCAGGGTCAAGGTATTTTCTTCAACCTTTTTCCGTACCTGCCTCTGGCAGGGAGGGAGCGGAGGGTCGGGAGAGAGCCTTCTACTTTTCTATCCAGTTTTCTACTACTGCTAGGATAGTTGAAAGAAAAATAAACTTGTTTAATAACAGGAACGTCCCAGAGTGGACCGGAAGGTCTTTGAGGCTTCCTCTTTTCCTTGTAACTCCTTGTAACTCCTTGTAACTCTCTCTCTCTCTCTCTCTCTCTCTCTCTCTCTCTCTTGTATTTGCAATTGAAAATCATATATTTGAGAGAGACTCCTACATCTTAGCTAAATTTACTCGTAATTTGTTCATAGTAGCAATAGGGGGTGCGGCATACTTAGTGATGAGGTTATGTTCATTCCTGCTTGCTGGCTTCTGGGTTGGGTTGAGTTGGCCACCTATCCTGTTAATCATTAGACAAAAGATAATTCTCGGAATGCACTCACTCTCACATTGTCGGGAAATGAGCTTGGTCAAAATGTTATGGTTTCTCTCTTTACCAAGACTGTTATGCAATAATAGAATAAAACTTATATTTTGTAGTTGATAATTAATTTTACCAACTTATGTAATACCTAACATAAAAAGAACTCAGTAAAAAAAATAACTATGTCAAATGGTCTAATGTTAACATGCAACATAGAATAGAATATAAAGACAGAACAGATCACCTCTTTCTGATTAAAATTTCTATTTGAGTAGCAAAAGCCTTTGAGGTTAACATGAATAATGGTGATAATAAATTTTGGAAATTTGATAAGAAGGAAATGGGTACCAGGAAAGTAAGAAAATTGCAAGACTATAGAAGGACCACGCTTCAAACTAATCAGTTAAATGACTGGATACAGACATCGCCTAATCAGTTCTTAGACCCACAACTAAATGCAATATTTGTAGGACTAAATTAAAATAGGATATTAAATCTAGTTTTACAGTAAGTAAGGCGTGTGTAAAAGTTAAGGAATATGAGAGGGATATGTGATCCTGTCACGGATGTTCAATGTGTATATGGATGCGGTAATGCATGACATGAAAGCAAGAATGCTAGAGAGGGGGGTAATCTGTATTTGGCAAAGTATGAGTAACAACTTTTTTTATGCAAGAAGGAGGGGCCAAGGACGAATGCCCGCAAAAGCGGCCGCCCCCACCATAGAAGAAAAAGAGATCCAAAATCAAGGTCAAGGGTTTTCAAGATGACTGGACTCTGCGTTTAAAAGATTGGAGGTCATAGACAGGGGGAAAGATGGATTGAGGAAGATTGTTCCGGAGTTGACTGGTCGAGTAGATGAAAGATTGAAAATACCGATTAACCCTTGCGTTAGAGAGTTGGACAGAAAAAGAATGAGAATATGTCAAAAGTCTGGTACTGCGTGCTCTTCTTAAAGGAGGAAGCATGCAGTTAGAGAGTTCAGAAGAGCAGTGTCTGTTATAATAGCGATAGTAAAGAAAGAATGAGGCGACATTGCGGCGAATAGAGAGGAATTGAAAACAGTCAGTAAGAGGCGGGGAAGTGATGAGAGGAAAAGCCTTTGATTCCACCCGGTCAAATACGGCTCTGAGGGTTGAGCCACCCCACGCATTTTTGCGGACGTTCGCCCTTGGCCCCCTCCTTCACGCATAAAAAAATTAAATTCTTTGTATCCACTGACCTTGGTTATGAAGCTTCTTTGAATCCCTAATGTCTTCTTTTTTATATTCGGCTGTTAAGACTGATCAATACTCCAACTTGGGTATTCATAGAGTTTTCAACAGAGGAATCATATTGATGTCCTTCTTTTAAAGGTTCTCAGTATATATTCTGTTATTCTTTTTGCTTTGTTTACTGCTATCCTATTTTGTGTTTCAAATTTCGCCTCATCAGTCGTGACTCCTAAATCTTTTGCCTTAGAGTTTATCTGAATTTCCTGTCATTTGGGGCATTGTATTCCATGGATTTTAGTTCTTCCCTTCTTCCGTATCTTAATAGTTGAAATTTCTGTGTTAAATCTCATATTAATTATTGCCTTCAGACCAATATATACACAGGTCGCCCTCGCTTTATGCGACTTCTCTTAATGCGATTTCGCTGTTATGTGACGACCCTACTTCTATCACTCTCACTTTGTGCTAGAAAAATTCGCAATTATGCAACTGGCCGGGTTGGATGTGTGAAGCTTGTGCAACCAATGTAGGCGCGCGTGGACTCTGCTATGCAGTTGGTGCGGGTGGAGCGGTGATGCAGCCCGCACGCCTCAATCTCCTTCAGTGTCGTTTTGTCCATTGTTGTGTGCGACTTTCGCTACTCGCTTTTATCTTGTAGTGTGTGGATTTGCCATTACTGTTGACTTCAGTGCAATGAGTATTCAAGTAAATACCTTTTTTATGTAGGAAGGAGGGGCCAAGGGCGAATGCCCGCAAAAGCGCTCCCCCCCAATAGGAGAAGACTGGACACTCTGCGTTTGAAAGATTGGAGGTCATAGACAGGGGGAAAGATAGATTGAGGAAAATCGTTCCAGAGTTCACCGGTTGAGTAGATGAAAGATTGAAAATACCGATTAACCCTCGCATTAGAGAGTTGGACAGAAAGAGAATGAGAGAATGTCGAAAGTCTGGTGCTGCGTGCTCTCCTTAAAGGAGGCGGCATGCAGTTAGAGAGTTCAGAAGAGCAGTGTCAGTTATAATAGCGATAGTAAATGTTGCGGCGAAGAGAGAGGGATTGAAGACAGTCAGTAAGAGGCGGAGAATTGATGAGAAGAAAAGCCTTTGATTCCACCCGACCAAGTACAGCTGTTATTATTTCTTTTAATTTTTTTTTTCACACAATGTCAGATGATTGTTTTATTTTATTAGATGATTTTCCATTGGATTTGTTATGAAAGAATGTTAAAAAGGTTTTTTGGAGGGGGTCAGGAGAGGTCCTGGAACACACCCCTATTAAAAGCATGTAATAAGTGGCTCTCTTTCTGCAAAATCGCTTTATGCGAACTTTTTTTGGAACGCAACTCTCACATAAAGCGAGGGTGACCTGTATATATGTATTTTAAAATAATAATAATGTGGTAGCGTGTGTTTGTTGGTGGAACGCCAGTTCGATGGCAGGGTTCGGAGGCACTGACCTTGGAGTATTTGGGTTGCCCTTTATAGTTTCTCGGGCATCAGGATGGCATCGATACTTGAGTTGATAAGCCGCTTGAAGGGGATGAATAATGTATGATACGGCTCACATAACACTTTATTATGATAACTAGAGAGAGTAAATGAACCGGCCTAACGGTAACGGGTTTATGGGAGCAGTATAGATTTGTTTGTAGTAAGTAAAAGAATCCTCCAGGGCGCATCTCAACTCGGCCACACTTTGAGATCTTGGCATTATTTCGCATAGTGCGCACCGGAAGCAAGCGATACGACCCTCCTGGAAAGGTTCGTCATTCTGTAACATATGTGTGTGGGTTTCATTTAAATTTGATTTACTATGTATGACTATTCTATTGTCTTATACCATGAGGATACAAGGTTAGTAATATGTGCAATATTTAATTATCTCTGATATAGAAATTAGTTACGAGATAAGAAATCATTTTGTACCACTTAATTTATTACAGATGCCACTTCTCAGTGATAAGCATATCGGAATCAAATTTATCAAACTAACTCATGTCACTTCTCACAGCCATTACGAAACAGAATGTTTTGACTGTAATTTCATGAGAAAAGTCTACGATAATTGTTAATTTCAGCCTTCTTCGTATTTCTTACCATTTCGTAAAATATATTGCATAAATCTAAAACATTTCCGGTGAAAATATACGAGTCTCCCCAAACAAAGGTGAGGAACATTAATTAAAACGATCTAGCTTAACTTAATCAAACTGTATACAGCTTAACGTAACTTAACGTATCCTAACCAATCATAATCTATCCTAACTATATATATAGGGTGTTCAAAAAGAAATGCAACCAGAAACAGAACAAAAAGGATTAAGTTACAATGATATATGCATTCTCTAATAGCGTGCATTTCCTTTTGAATACCCTGTGCAATTAACCTTTTTTTTTTTTTACAAAGACAACTACTAGAGATTTCATAAGCAATAAAAGTAGAATAAAATCATTATTCGTAACACTTCGATTTTTTTCCATCATTTGCCTTACAAATCTGAAATGTAATATGGCGGTCTACGCTAGTACGGTATATTTAACCCTCTAGCGCCCAGCGTTACTTTACTAATTTTGTTCTGGCTAACGCCAGATAATTTTGTTCAATCTCGGAAAAGACCTGCTGGCGCTAGAGGGTTAAAAACTGTTGATGAAATAGTACAAAGGTTCATTTCCTTTACAACCTAAACCCTCAGTTAGGTACAGCCTGAGGCCGAGTTCAGTAAAACAAAACTATTTTAAGGGCACATGCAATTACAAGTCTGTGGATGACCCTCCTCTTTGTAACATTGCATTGTTGCAAAATAGGAGGGTTGCCGTACATATTTCATTAACATTGGATGCTACAGTGTTTAATTCCTATAACTAAAAGTAGCAAACGTTATATGTTATTTTTATTGCTAGCGTTTGTATTAGTTTGCATCACAAACACGCTCTGGTTTTATATAGCGGCCTGCATGTTTCATGAGAACTAAATTAATAATAATTATATTGTGAGACCAGACTACTTGTGGTTGTTCCATATCTACCGAACTGGAAATTAGACTTAGCTGAACGTAAAGTGCAAGAAGTAGATGGTTCCGGTGCACCCACTGACTTTTTTTTCAGGGAGATATATTTGGAAATGGTATAATTTTTACGGCATTCCAAGGGCGGATCTAGTCATTTCAGTATGGGGGACTGGGGGAGTCCAAAGAAAAAAGGGCACAGTAATAAAAAAAAATTCTCAAAACAAACCACCAATTGTATTGTTTTATTAGATCATTCTCATTCAAATATGATACAAATTAAAAATCTAATTTGAGTACAACAGTTATCACAGAAAAATTTTCAAACAGTTCCAAATGTGTTGCCATTTAAAAGAACTATCAGAATAAGATGAAGATAGAAATAGTAATATGGCTGCACCAGTACTAAGTGCACCTATGGAAACCATTACAACTACAAATTTGGAAGTACAATGTATTAGGCATGGAGCAATTACTTGGTCAGTGTAATAAATTACAACTACAGTTGCTTGAAATATTCTCAATTATAATTTCAATTACTTGACATTCGCAATTACAATTACTGTAGATGGTGAAATACTTAATTACAATTACTTAGTAAGGTAATTAATTACAATTACAAAGAATTACATTTTTCATAAATACACACTATTTGATTTATGTCATGCTTTTCTACCAAGGTATTTCAATTTCATTTCCAGTTTTGGCCATCATCTTGAATGAAAACTACAGTAGATAATATTAGGTCAATAAAATGTACTCTTCTTTAACATTGCACGGAAATGTCTTTTTCATCAAGCAGTTCTTGCTATGGACAATTGGACATTGGACATATGCGTGTGATATGGTCTAAGGAAACCAAAGATAAAGGCACTCAAAAAATTCTAATATAAGAAAAAACTGGCATTTATTTCATCAAAATAATAAGGGCAAAAACCTGGCACTTTAGTTAGGAGCACTTGAAATAAATGGAACATTTTATGTCAAATAAAAAGAATAACATTTTATTTTTAAAAAAGTTCCCTCAGACATGATGAGTAAGTAGTTTAAACTATAATTATGACCCATTAACTTTAATATTCATGTAATTGAAAGTAACTGACTATAATTGTATCAATTACCTTGGTTTCCTAATGTAATTAATTACAATCAATTATAATTACAAATTACAATTACCCCATGCCTGCAATGTATACGGATAAAGACTCAAAATAGAATTTGAATAAAATATAATAACCATGATCTATTTACACAAACAAAATTTGTTTTCAGAGGCATACACATCATTCAAATAGGGCATTTGTACTTGAAAAAATGGGCACTTGCAAGAAACTGAAGGGGGGCGTCCAGACGTCGTCGACCCCGCCCCTCTAGCTCCGCCTATACAATCTGTATGTACTCTGTCTCCTAGTTTTACAGTTATATTATCTTCTCTCTCTTTACTTACATTGTTTATGCCATCACTGCACGCAAAGTTACTGCATCACGTCCATCATTTAAAGCGTCATTGCATAAAACACAGACATCCATCTTTCGAATATTGCAGTTCTATATGGTCAAGAAGTGAGAACCTACGCTTTCATTGCCGCATTGAGCCAAGAAGAATCTGAAACAAAAGCAAAACATAATTAACTACTACCATCAACGCCACCATTACTACTAAATAAGTGCATTTTTATGAAAAAGAACATCTTATTTTGCGTGTCTGTGTACAAAAGTACTTATTTGGCAGGAATAAAGAGATTTACTACACTTGGTATTATTTTTATATAAAATTAAGCCCGTTGGAAACGTGACTTATTGTTAATTGAGAAATTCAATTTTTAGCATTTTTATGAAACATTGAAAAAATACATAGAAATGTTCATATTTTCCATACACAGACTTTGGTAGACTTTTAATGTCTTATAAAGTATTGCTTTACTGGTATGAAAATGGTAAAAAAAAAATTCTGTTGGAGTTTTGTTCCAGTTGTAGTGAATACTCTTATTTTAGTTTCAAGATAAATGTTAATTTTACCGCTTGAATTTCGGAATAGCTATAAATTCATTTTAAATTAGTTACCCATCATAATTCAATTGTAAACCACATTAATACTAATTTTTGTATACTGTATTATTTTATTGTATGTAAACATAATTAATTATATCACAATTGTCAGTTAATTATTTATATTCAAATAATTATTTTAATCTAATACTATGTCCATTTTGCAAAAAAACAAACAATAGAAAAGATTGGTGTCAATAATCCAGCAGGGTTGAAAGCACCTTAAACAGAAAAAACAAACAAACAATAGAAAAGATTGGTGTCAATAATCCAGCAGGGTTGAAAGCACCTTAAACAGAAAAAACAAACAAACAATAGAAAAGATCTTTTTTAATCCATTATAATTCCTCTACTACTTCTTTCACACTTTTCTCTACAAAAAAAAAAAAAATGGTGTCAATAATCCAGCAGGGTTGAAAGCACCTTAAACAGAAAAAACAAACAAACAATAGAATAAAGTCAAAACATAAACCACCTTTCTTCTACTACTTCTTTCACCACCTTTCTCTACAAAAAAAAAAAAAAATGGTGTCAATAATCCAGCAGGGTTGAAAGCACCTTAAACAGAAAAAACAAACAAACATAGAATTGAAACTTTCTTCTACTACTTCTTTCACCACCTTTCTCTACAAAAAAAAAAATGGTGTCAATAATCCAGCAGGGTTGAAAGCACCTTAAACAGAAAAAATAATAATAATAGAAATACCACCTTTCTCTAATATATATTTTCTACTACTTCTTTCACCATCTTTCTCTACAAAAAAAAAAAATGGTGTCAATAATCCAGCAGGGTTGAAAGCACCTTAAACAGAAAAAACAAACAATAGAAATACCACCTTTCTCTAATATATATTTTCTACTACTTCTTTCACCATCTTTCTCAACAAAAAAAAAAAAAAAAAAAAAAATGGTGTCAATAATCCAGCAGGGTTGAAAGCACCTTAAACAGAAAAAACAAACATAGAAATATTATACTTTTCTTTCTACTACTTCTTTCACCATCTTTCTCTACAAAAAAAAAAAAAAAAAAATTGTGTCAATAATCCAGCAGGGTTGAAAGCACCTTAAACAGAAAAAAAAAAAAAAAATAGAAATCTAACAGAAATTAATATTCTTAACATGATTTTGCAACCTTCCTTTTGGGGTAAAAAAAAAAAAAGTGGTGTCAATCACCCAGCAGGGTTGAACTTGAAGCACCTTAAACAGAAAAAACAAACAATAGAAATCCAAGGGTTATATTTTCCATCCTTGGTACTGTCGCAGTTTCGCCTAACGGACTCAATACGGCTAGTGAGATAATCACTGGTTGGCACTTAACCAGCGGCAGTGCTTATGGCTACATCATCCAGGTTAACCTATACCGGATAGATGCGCTACGGTCCCAAGCCGTAGCTTGCCTAGGCCCAACGACGACGAAAACAACAATTGGTGACCCAGGATTGTGATTCCCCCCTTTTACCCGAACGACTAGGACTAGACTGTAACGTCGTTCGTGCCCATCACCCCCTTCACCCGAGCGACTAGGACCAGACTGTAACGTCGCTCGTGCCCTCTGCCCCTCACCCCTGCCCGTGCGCTTTGTGCCTGCGCTCGTCTCAACCTCCACTCCTTCGTTGGTAACTTGTCGTCTTGTTTGTACGTCAGCAAGCATAGGAGAAGATGCCTGACGACGCTGGTGCCATCTCCCACTTGAGCGTAAAGCTCCCCGTCTTCTGGCCGGGTGATCCATTTATTTGGTTCCACCAAGTGGAATCACAATTCAACTTGGGAAGGATCACCGCTAGCAGGACAAAATACGATCATGTTTTGTCCTCTCTACCAGCGAGCATCATCTCTGAAGTCCGTGACGTCATCGTGTCTACTTCCACGAGTGAGGACCCATACAACGATCTGAAGTCTGCCATCCTGTGCCGCACCACTTTCTCCGAGCGTGAGAAACTACATCAGTTAATCTCAAAAGAAGAACTTGGAGACCGTAAGCCCACTCAAATGCTGAGGGCTATGCAGTGCGCTCTAGGCGAACGCGCACAAACCTTCGATAAGGACATCTTTAGACAGTTGTTCTTGCAGAAACTTCCTCCATCAGCTCAGCGTGTCTTGGCCACTATGGATCCTGCTACTCCAGTTGATAAACTAGCAGAAACTGCCGACAAAGTAGTGGAGATTGACACAGCTCCGGTCAACAACGTGAACGCACAATCGGAACTGGAGTTGAAAGTGGAAGAGTTAAGTCAACAACTCAACCACGTTTGTTCCCTGCTACAAAATCAACGGCAAAGAAGCCATTCTCGGTCAAGATTTACGAAGAGGCATCGTTCGAGTTCCGGGAAGATCTGCTTCTGCCACTCTAAATTTGGAAAGAAGGCTAGGAAGTGCATCTCCCCTTGCAATTTTTCGTCGGAAAACCCCAGCAGCGAGTCCTAATGGCGTCTAGTACTCGCACTGCCAACCTGTTATTCATAAAGGACAGGAACTCTGGCGTCAATTTCTTGGTCGATACCGAGCGTCAGTCAGTGTATTCCCTCAAAAATCTGGTCATACGCACTCGGAATCTCCGCCTCTATACGCTGCTAACGGTTCACGCATACCCACGTACGGTACTCAGTCGCGTGAACTAAACTTGGGCCTTCACCGATCCTTCAAGTGGATTTTCATCTGTGCTCAAGTGCAGCATCCCATAATCGGCGCTGACTTCCTCCAGCATTTCAAACTCCTGGTGGATCTTGACAAGCGACGCTTATGCGACCAGGCCACACTGCTTTCTGTTCTTGCCAAACAGGTTGCCCTTCCGGACGCCTCGAACTCTGCACTTTCCCTCGTTCCCCTAATTCCATGTACCAGTGCCTTTTCCAGCGATATCCAGGAATTCTTCAACCGATGCAGATGGGTGATACCATTAAGCACACCATTACCCATCACATTACCACAAAAGGTCCCCCTGTGTTTGCAAAACCCAGACGTCTTGCCCGGACAAACTGAAAGCTGCCAAATCGGAATTCCAGCTTATGATAGATCTTGGGATAATAAGACCTTCCAAAAGCAGTTGGTCCTCTCCCCTACACCTGGTCCAGAAGAAGTCAGGAGACTGGAGACCATGTGGGGATTACCGGTTTTGAATTCGACAACCATCCCGGACCGATATCCGGTACCAAATGTCCAAGACTTTACTTCTCTTCTCCACGGCAAATCTATCTTCAGTAAAATAGACCTTGTTAAGGCTTTCCACCACATTCCCGTAGAGCCTTCAGATATTCCCAAGACTGCAGTTTGTACACCATTTGGGTTATTCGAATTTGTGAAGATGCCGTTCGGGCTACGGAATGCTGCGCAAACCTTTCAGAGGTTTATAGATGAGGTCACCAGAGGCTTAGACTTTGTTTATGCCTACATCGATGATTTGCTTGTGGCCAGCTCAACGGAAGAGGAACATAAGGAACATCTTTCACTCCTCTTTCAACGCTTAGAACAATACGGTGTTACTATTAATGCATCTAAGTGTGTGTTTGCACAGCCAACCTTGGAATTTCTTGGTCACACGATTTCGCAGCACGGAATTACCCCCCTTCAGGACAAGTGTGAAGTGATAAAAAATTACCCTATGCCAAATAATCAGCGTGAGTTACGTCGGTTTCTAGGTTTGGTAAATTATTACCACAAGTTCATTAAAAACTGTGCCAGTGTTTTGCTCCTCTACACACTATGATCACACACAAACGCAAGGTAACGAAATTGGTATGGTGCAGCGATAGTTTACAGGCGTTCGACAATGCCAAAAATGCTATCAATAGTGCATTGTCTCTGTCATTTCCTATCAGTGATGCCCCCCTAACTCTGACGGTCGATGCATCAGATGTTGCGATCGGTGGGGTGTTGGAACAAACCATTAACGGTCAACAAGCACCCATCGCGTTTTACTCGAAAAAGCTGCAGCCAGCCCAAACGCGTTATAGTGCTTTCGGACGTGAACTTCTTGCTATTTACTTAAACGTGAAGCATTTTCAACATTTCCTTGAGGCCGAGAGTTTTGTGTTTTTACCGACCACAAACCTTTGGTCACTGTCTTCAATAAAAACAGCTGTAACCACTCTCCCAGAGTCATCAGGCAACTCGATTATATCTCGCAATTTACCACAGATATCCGCCACATCAAAGGTGTCTTGAACACTCCAGCGGATGCACTTTCAAGAATAGAGATTACTTCTGTTACCCTCAGCTCTACACTGTGGAATGCTATTGCACAGGATCAAGATAAGGATACGGAACTACAAGACCTGCTCAGAGAAGACTCCACTCACTTTCCCTCAAGAAAATGAGTATGCCAGGATTGTCTGTGCCCCTCTATTGCGACGTATCAACAGCTGCTATTCGCCCTTATGTCCCTCCATGTCACAGACAAGCAGTCTTCACGGATCTTCATAAGCCCTCCCATCCTGGTATCCGTGCTTCGCAACACCTGGTTACCTCTCGCTTTGTTTGGCCCTCGATGCGGAAGGATGTCAAACATTGGACCAAAACGTGCCTTGCCTGCCAGCGTGCCAAAGTCCAAAGGCACACCAGGTCCCCCTTTGACGCATTTCCGCCCCCATCCCAGCGATTTGAGGTAATTCATGTAGACATTGCTGGCCCTCTTCCAGTGATTCAAGGCCAACGTTATCTGCTCACCTGTCTCGACCGCTTTTCCAGATGGCCTGAAGCCATCCCACTTTCTGATATCCAAGCGGACACTGTTGCAAGAGCCTTTCTTCATGGATGGTATCAAGATTTGGATTGCCGACAAAAGTCATCACTGACCAAGGTCGCCAATTTGAGTCTTCGCTTTGGAAGAGTTTACCAGCTTGTTGGGTACAGTACATGCGCATACCTGTGCGTATCATCCGCAAGCTAACGGCCTCGTCGAACGCTTCCATCGCCAGCTGAAGTCATCCCTTATGTGTCACGAAGACTCCCATTGGATGGATAAGCTTCCACTCGTGTTGCTTGGTATTCGCTCTGCATTTAAGAGTGATCTGAAGACTACAGCGGCTGAACTAGTCTATGGAACAACACTGCGGCTACCAGGTGGCTACTTCACTGCAGGGGATAAGTCATGTGATCCTACGGAATTCGCTCAAACACTTTCCTCTCACATGCAGTCCCTTCAGCCTGTTCCCCCTCGATTGACTAGCCAACAGAACATCTTTGTTTCCCCAGCCCTCCAGTCTTGCACCCACGTTTTCGTTCTGTACCTGTCCCAAAACGGCCTCCAATGTCCATATGACGGGCCCTATGAAGTTCTCGACGTACGCGCAAATCATTTCTCATCCAGCGCGGTTCCAAGGTCGACAAGGTTTCTATCGATCGTCTTAAGCCTGCGTTTTTGGAATCAACCTTAAGCGAGGTACATGTAGCTACCAAAAAGGTCCAGGGAAATCTGTGTCGTTCGGAACTCTTTGAACTTCCTCTCTGGTGGGGAGTGTGTAGTGAATACTCTTATTTTAGTTTCAAGATAAATGTTAATTTTACCGCCTTGAATTTCGGAATAGCTATAAATTCATTTTAAATTAGTTACCCATCATAATTCAATTGTAAACCATATTAATACTAATTTTATGTATAATGTATTATTTTATTGTATGTAAACATAATTAATTATATATCACAATTGTCAGTTAATTATTTATATTCAAATAATTATTTTAATCTAATACCATGTCCATTTTGCAAATAAATTTTCCATCCTTGGTACTGTCGCAGTTTCGCCTAACGGACTCAATACGGCTAGTGAGATAATCACTGGTTGGCACTTAACCAGCGGCAGTGCTTATGGCTACATCATCCAGGTTAACCTATACCGGATAGATGCGCTACGGTCCCAAGCCGTAGCTTGCCTAGGCCCAACGACGACGACGACGAAAACCAACACAGTGTTTCAGTAGATTTCTTGGACTATAAGAGAGGTATCCGATGTTGGAGTTCAAGCAGAGTCTGACTTGGAAAATTAAATTAAATCATTTTCCTCTATTCAATCTTATAAAACTGCATTCATAGAGGATGAATTTGAAAATAATTGAGTGGAAGGAAGTGAGTTAGATTTCTCAAGCAGTAAGTTAGAGAACCAATTAAAAGAACAGTGTTGAAGTAGTGTTGAAAATTCCTCGCGGAAACGTGGTGAAATTAAAATAGGTTTGGAGCCACATTTTTCCAGAATTTTTGGGCGCAATACTCCATACAACCCAACTTGAGTATCCTAACCTAACTTACTAAAACTAAATTGAAAATCAGTTTACTTAATTTATATCATTGACTTGTATAAGTGAAATAAGTGAATAAGTTTTCATAGTTTTCATAAGTTTTCACAAGTTTTCACAAGTTTTCAACAAGTTTTCATAGCTATTCCATGCATAATACAAAAGATAACGATGAATATAACTTAAATATTTCTCTCTACGAATACTTATGAGCGACACACACCACACACACCATAATATATATATATATTATATATATATATATATATATTGTGTGTGTGTGTGTGTGTGTGCAATTCAGTAAAATATTAAAAAATGCAACGGAACCTATCAGATTAATTTCAGGTATAAACTCTTAAAATATAAAAATAACACTATAAAATATGAGTATAAATATAAAAATAACACTATTAGAATATAAAAATAACAAATGTTTTCTTTCGAATGTACAATATAAAGCATATAGGCTCACTCTTTTCATGAATTAATAGTGTCAAATTTTTTTTTTACTGTAAATTGTGTAACTGATTCATTTTCCTATCAAGATTCAAGAGAGATAATTCCCAAAAGATAAGGCCTTTTTTTTATAAAAGCTATATATGATAAAAATTGTGAAGACTTATTAATTCAGTTTGGAAACTTATTCAAATCATTTAGCTTCTCTTCTCTACGTTTTATAGTATAAAAAAAGGTAAGTTACTTATATATATAATATATATATATATATATATATATATACAGGGTGTCCCAGAATTAACTATCTATTTCAATGAAATCGGACAAATTTTTTAAAAACACACTTTTATTTATGTTTATCATGTTAATATGTGTTAAAAATGTATAAATTTCTAAATTTTTTTCATAATTTTATTTTCATAATTTTCATTATCTGGTCCAATGAAAGACCGTCTGAAGTCATAGAATGGCAAAGAGACTCTCCAAAAGTTAACGTGTGGCTTGGAATGACCAAATCCAAAATTTATGGTGCTCCATCTTGTTGAAACACAACATTATCAAGAATGCCATCATCAAGAAGCTGTGGTTCGAGAAACTGCTGAAGCATTTCAAGGTAGACGGTACCTGTTACAGTTGCTTCCGCAAAGAAGAATGGGCCATAAATTTTGGATTTGGTCATTCCAAGCCACACGTTAACTTTTGGAGAGTCTCTTTGCCATTCTATGACTTCAGACGGTCTTTCATTGGACCAGATAATGAAAAAATTATGAAAATAAAATTATGAAAAATTTTAGAAATTTATACATTTTTAACACATATTAAACATGATAAACATAAATAAAAGTGTGTTCTTAAAAAATTTGTCCGATTTCATTGAAATAGATAGTTAATTCTGGGACACCCTGTATATATATATATATATATATATATATATATATATATATATATATATATATATATATATATATATGATGAATAAAACCACGAAGGAAAGGAAACACAGAATGGTGCTCAAGCGCTTCGTCTAATGAGAGAGAGAGAGAGAGTGTAAACAGTGTGATACATAATTTAATTGACCTCAAATTGTTTTTAGAATATTCGTGAACAAATACGAGATATTAAAGATTTTCTAAAGTGACTGTAAAACCTTTGCTGCCGCTAGTGTCCTATTCTGGGAAAAGTCAGCGCCCGTAGCTTACTGGGTAATACCGTTTCCCAATAAGTGAAGTAAAGACAATGAGATTCTGGATTCGACTTACGATGATGCTGCTAATAATAAATAATAGGCCAGGAGTTAATGCAATGGGTCGCATTAGTTTGGCCAGAGCGCTGTGCCATTTTCTAGCCCGCCTCTCAGTTATTATTATAGGGAAATTTGCTCCTCTTTCGGCAGAGTTCTGTGTTGAGACGGTTATTAATCGTGGTTCAATATGTTTACCATCAGCTTCAAAAACAATTTGTGTCCTGCTTAGGCTTTGCGATGGTTTTTGTATGCACTTCACAAAATCTTCACAATATCTTGTACTTTTTGCGACTATTTTTATATACTGTATAGTATACCAGTTAGAAGCTCATTATTCAGTTATCTATATACCACGTTTATATATATATATATATATATATATATATCAGCTTTTAGGACAGGTATTGTTTTTTAAACTAAGCCTCAGATAGAACGTAAAAGATTCTGCCTCATAACGCATCGCTCCTCCCATACACCATTTCAGGGTACGAGAAGCTCGCAACATCATTACCAAGCATATAGAGCAGTGGTTCTTAAGCTTTTTAGGCGGGCTACCTCGGCGACCCATACCTTCAAAGAGCTCACTTGTAATAGATAATAAAATAAATAATTAACCTTGGTTAACCTTGGTTTTGCTTCCGCCCGAATTCTTCATTCTGACGAAGGTCAATCTTGTCACTCCACCTTAGACCTACAGTTTAACGTGGAATCCGAACCACGCCCCACCAGCAGCCCAGCGTCCAAACCACTAGACTATCCAGGGTACCCATTTATCTAATAACCAATTTTTTTTATTGTATGGAAGGATAAACAGCTGTGTTTGCTGCACGCCGCCTGCCGTCACCGGGTTTCGATCCCGGGGCCGATGGATTCGTAGTCAGCATCACTAACCACTACACCACCGAAGTGTGGTAAAGTGATTAGGAATAACATAAATAAATGATAAATGACAATTTAATAACCCAATCGAAATGGCTTGGTGACCCAATTTTGGATCGCGACCCAGGGTTAAGCATTTCTTTCCTCTATACTTGATTTTGCGACTAAAATGCAATAGTCCATTTAGCAGTGGCGACTCGTGGTATAAATGTATTGGGGTGCGATTTCATAAAATTTATAATTTTTAGAATTCTAGTACATAAACAATCACATGGTGCTTCCGTACGGTACTTATATGTCAAAAGAAGCCATAAATTTGTATTAAAAAAATATTTTAATAAAATATATAAATAATTGTTGAAAAATTTGACTATAATAAATTGACTATACATAATGTACCACTGTACGATAACACGGACTCACAATAGGCTAGTGCGAATCCAACTGCCGCTCACAAGAGTACTGTACTTCTATTAACATATGCGGCTATGCCAGACGTACAATTCTAGTTAATTACAAATAAGTAATAATTTTAAAAAATACATATAAATGGCTTATATCATTATTACTGAAGTAACTATTAGTAAAAATAAAGTTATTATAAAAAAAATTCGCGATTGTACTTATATTTTCATTACAACAGTAAAATATAATTTATATTACTTGAGCGAAAAATCTATCGCTCCATTTGGCTGCAATATTATTTTGTATTCAAACAGCGGTACGCTGTTTGAAGCTATGCTATAAGTTTAGAATATTATGTACTGTATGAAGGCTTACTCAAAATGCCTCATGAATCATGATATGCCACATGAATTTTTAAAATATATTTCAAGAATATTTATTTTAATATTTTAAAATTAATATATTTTTTATCTGTTAAATTAATATTTATCGTTTCAAGCAAGGGGGAGCGACCGCTCCATCGCTCCTATACGCCAGTCGCCACTGCCATTTAGACATCAAAATTGGAGTCGGTTAGCAATTTTACATAGTAACCCATTAGTGCCCACTGGTAAGATTTCCTGCCGACAAAATTGTTTGCCATTATTGCATTACTTTTTCTCGTATTCACGTGATCTTCGGTATGAGTCATTGATGTGACTCAATCTAAAAGAGTGAGTCATATCAATGACTCATACCGAAGATCACGTGAATACGAGAAAAAGTGATGCAGTAATGACAAACAATTTCGTTGGTAGGAAATTCTACCAATGAGCACTAATGGGTTAAGGTTTAGTGATTTTAACCTTAATTACACTGAAAAAAACTTTTATTGTACAAGAAAGTAACTCTGTCTACTTTTTCCCACCAATTTATGTTGATCAACGCGTTTAGAATTTAACATTCAAACCATTTATTTCTTACTTTTCAGGTGCAAGAATGGCTGGAGAACTGTATTCATATTAATTCAAGTAAGTATCATACTGTATATATATATATGTTTCAGTCAATATCTAAAATCAGGGAGTTTATAAATTGACTGAAATTCAGGCAATTGTCAAATGCTCGATTTACTTAAACCTAATTAAACCTAAACCTAGTCATGAATTTAATTTTTAGGTAACATATTGGGAAATACCAGTGGGCATGCATATGCAGCATTACCAGAAAGGTTAGGTTAGGTTAGGTTTTGTATGTATCACCAACTTGACACATTGCCTGAATTTCAGTCAATTATAAATTGCCTAATTTACATATTCAACCTTTCAAATGTTCCGTGCGATGATTTCTCGTTTCACGGAGGTCAAGCTTGCCGCCCTCCTCTCTCTATATACTGTATACTCTGTGTATATATACTTTGGTTACCTTGATTTGTTTCCGCCCGAATTGTTCATACTGACGAAGGTCAACCAACAGTTTAACGTCGAATCCGAACCACGCCCCACTACGGCCGGTCAGAAATTACAAAATCCTCACCCAGACCCGATCTTACGACCTCCCGATCAGCAGCCCAGCGTCTTAACCACTTGGCTACCCAGGGTTCCCACTTATCTACCAACCAATTTTTATTGTGTGGAAGGATGAACAGCTGGGTTTGCTGCGCGCCACCTGCTGTCACCGGTTTTCGAACCCGGGGCCGGTGGACTCGTAGTGAGCGATGCTAACCACTGCACCATCTAGGCGCATATATATATATATATACCGGGTGTCCAAAAATGAATATAGCAAAAAGAAAGTCAAATAACATTTTTGGTAATTGAGATAATGAAATAGTTTTTACATGAATACAAGCATTAGATGTATAAGTTTTAGTTTACTTTAATTCATTATGGTATTGTTTAGCGTTTTTCAAATTATTGATAAACTTATATATGTCGTCCATCCTTCACTATGATCAATCGTATGCAGCGTTCAAATTCTCGAAAAGCTTTTTCCAGCACGACTGTAGGGATGGATGTCACTGCATCAACAATACGATGCTTAAGTTCTTCAATGTCTCTTGGTTTGCTAGTGTAGACTTTACTTTTCAGAAAACCCCATAGATAAAATTCCAAAGGTGTTAAGTCGGGTGAACGGGCCAGCCATTTCATAGGTCTCCCCAACCAATCCATCGTCCAGGGAAAGTTTAATTTAAAAACACTTTAACATTGCGAGCAAAGTGAGGGATGCTCCATCCTGTTGAAAGAAAGCTCTTTGTAGCAGGCCAGGATTTTCCTGCAATTGTGGAGTAAAGAATTCGTAACGTGTTAAGGTACAAAATGCCGGTGACAGTGCGTTCATCAAAAAATAGGGTCCATAAATGCGGAAACTTGACAGGCCACACCATACGTTAACTTTAGGTGCATCCCTTTCATGTTCATACAGCTCATGAGGATTTTCCTCTCCCCAAATCCTACAATTGCGCCGATTAACATTGCCCGATATGTGAAATGTAGCCTTGTCATTAATCTGGAAAAATGGGGTTTATTCTGAAAAGAAAAGAAAGTGACAATCAATATTCACAACCAACTAAAACTTATACGTTTAACCCTTGTATTCATGTAAAAACCATTTCATTATCTCAATTACCAAAAAAGGTATTTGACTTTCTTTTTGCTATATTCATTTTGGGACACCCGGTATATAACCGGATACAAAAATTGTGCCCACGTCAAAAAAGTAAGCAAATACAGAATATGAAACATTACGACATTAACATCTAAATTAGTTGCCATGGAAACGTTACATATGTATATTGCGTCATAACAATCGTGGAGAATTTGTGCATCACTATTATTTTATACCCATTTGACATTTTAGATACGGCCGCGCTTGAAATGTTGTTTCAGAACTAAAAATATCGTACATATAAATCTATTGTGTAGGTTATAGGTTATAGGTTATATTATTATATAGGGTACTAGGAGGCGGATACAACGTAATTAAATTCAATCTTGAATCGTTTGACTTGAATAATATCGAATCCGAGTTAATTCCGGATCGATCCAATCACGTACGTCATTATGATATAGGAATGCCATTTTATCTTCGCCTAAAATAGCATCCTCCCGATTTCTCACACCTTACATCTTTAACTTTTGAAATCTATGCTTGTTTAAAGGGTTGTACTAAAAATAAGACGAACTTAATGTCTGTATATGCCATTATTATTTTCATTATCATATCAATTTAATTAATATGATCTACGCATGCGCATTATCACTATAATTGTGTGTGACCTTGCAGTGATTTTTCATGAAGTGTAGATACTAAAATATTGCGTGTACATCAATGTTTAATGTAGATGGTATTTCTTCAGATTTTATATACCCAGAAAATAAAGGGTATCTTTACTAAAATGTAAGTGTTTTACCATATTCCAAATGACAGCGAATATTTGTGTCACGCCATCAGTGAGTGACCCTGGAAATGTAAAACGAAATTGTATATAGTACATTGTATAGAATGCATAATAAAGGAGAATGTACTATACGTTAGAAACGTAAATATGCTGACAACTGAATCTTCTGCTGAAATTCCTTCTTGCAGTATACTGCAAGACAAATTATGTACTGCTCATTAAATCATTCGAATGATAGAGAGGTGATGAGGTAAAAGTAAATTTCTAGCCATTCTTACGTATGAAAGTATCCAATCTGTAACAGCTCGATGTTGTTTTAATAACTAATTTTACTTCATCTTCACTTCAAGTACCCTCCCGATCTTCTAGAACGTAACTCTTCATTCCAGAAGATGTGATGTCACAGATGATGGAATAAAAATTAAAGAAATGGACTACACTTTTAATATTTCATGTAGCCTCCATCCACATTAATTATGTCTTAGGGGCGTCTGTTCATGGATGTTGTAAGGTTATTGTTATTGAAAACATTTGGAATTCTTTGTAGGCTCTCCCAAACCTCAGTGACGTATTTCAGTAGGCATTCTTCCACTATTACTCCCCACACATTCTCAACTGGGTTAAGGTTTACATTTTTCTGTTATCGGTCATCCATCGGCGGACCACGCGAGATGTGTGGATAGGGGTATTATCCTGAATTAAGTGAAAGAGTTCCTCTTAATGTAGAAAGTAAGCATTGACGTTGGGTAGTAGAACTTCACTTAAAATATCAACGTATTGTTGGCCCGTTAACCTTTCTTCAATCTTCGTAAGTTCACCGACTTCAAATGCAGACATCCAACCCTACACTCCCAACTTAATTCTTCTGTTTCTTTCAGTTGTTTGAATGTTGATCCCATCATACTAAGTACCGCACAAGGCGCACATACGATACCGACACTCTGTAGAGAAAGTTTTCTCATCGGAAAATACCACTCTGCCCCAAAATTCATTTCCACGATTAATATATCGTCGCGCAAAATCTGATTGTAAAATCTTCACCCTGTCCGTTAAGAGAGCTTTCGGGCAGGAATATGGTGTTCGATTTGATAGCTAGTGTTCTCCGTGTACGTTCCGAATTAGATATATATATACGAGAACCATGTCTTATTAGTGGAAAACAGCATGTTGAACGATTAGCTCATTATGAAATATTGTTTTATTTGAATTTTCTTTTCCAGGTTTTGATTGCGACCACTTGTGTTACGGAAATCGATCCTACATGCGATCTTTCACAAAGCTGTAAAGAACAGGAGGCTGGCTCCCTCGTTATTGATCCTGAGGACTGTCACAACTATTATGTGTGCATTACTACTGAAGATGACAAAGTATTACCAAGTGATAATCCACTGACGTGTCCACATCATCACTATTTCGAAGGAACTCAATGTGTGTATGAGACTTATCCTTGTGCAAATCCTTGTGCGAATCGCGATTGCAAAGTAGGATGCGAGCCTGATTCTCTTGAACATGAACTAACTGCTTACCCTAATGATTGTAATAAATATTTTCTGTGCATGTATGGCACTGCAAGCGTTCAAGAATGCCCAGCTGACGCCCCTTATTTCAATGGTAAAAAGTGTGTTGAAGAGAAATACGAGTGTTGCGACCTTTGTACTCCATACTGCGAGGATGCAAACACGGAAGTAATTGACCCAGATAATTGTAAACAATACTACCTTTGCCGCAAAGACAATATTATACCAACGGAAGAATGCCACTTTAAATGCGATAAAGGATCGTACTTTAACCCTGATATGGGACACTGTGATCTTGAAAACGAACAGTGCCCTGCGTAGCATTGTGCGACAACACAACTTTTCCCTCGTTCGCTTGATTCTTTCGTTAAAAAAGTTGCAGTGTCTCAGCTCCTTTGAATTTATGAATATAAAATGTCCTTTAGTGTTTTACTTCAAAGTTTTACTGACTGATTATGTAATAATTATATCGTTTTATCTTATAAAATAGTATGAAAACAAATTAAAACACTGAGCATGAATTTCGTGGGGATAAGTAGCAAATATATTTTAAAATCTTACTAACTTTTATTATATTGTTGTAGGGCCACTGCTTAATATACAGAATTGCGTCGTTATACTGTAGATTTGTCCCAAATAAATATTCTTAACCCGAAATCCCGACTGCAAGAGGACAAAAATGTTTTCAATAAATCTTATTCACTGATGACGCTTAGGTAATTCAAAGTAATAAACTTAACCAATTATTTTCTTGGAAAAAAACCGCATTTAAACCTTTACACGCAAAATACAACCAAATCAAATGAGGTAATGACTAAACTTATTAAATAGTTCTATTGCAGAGGTGCCAAGTCTACCGCCCTGACAGTAGAACTAACGCGTTTTCCCCGTTTTTGAGAATTTCTACCGTTCTATGGCGGTAGATTTCGCATCTAAAGCGGTAGAACGGTAAAAATTCGCAAAAACGGGGAAAAAGCGTTAGTGCTACCGCCAGGGCAGTAGACTTGACACTTCTACTATTCCCTAACTTGAAAATGACTCAAAACAAAAGAGAAAATAATAATAATGATTGGGTTTGTTTAACCTCCTACGCAATATCTAAGGTCATATAACGGAGTGGACCTACAGCTTTACGTGGGATCCGAACCACGGGTCGCTATATAATCTGGACGCGGAGGACGGTCTCTCATCCAGTTACTACCCAGACCCAATGTCGCTTAACTTCGCTGATCTGCGGGGAAGCGGTGTTACGACATCGGCCACGACGTAGCACATATACATATATGTATATATATGCTACAACTTACAATGGTCCCCTGAGAAACTTTTGTGTTACACACAGACCGTGCATGGAACAAGGACCTCTTCTGGGATAATTAAATTCACTATTGTCTGTATAAGTAATGGTAAATGACCAGAGCTGGGCAGTATTTAAATACATTTGTATTTAAATACGTATTTAAATACATTTGTGTATTTAGAACTGTATTTATAAATACATTGTTTTTCATGTATTTAAATATAGTATTTAAATACTTTAATGAGTATTTAAATACTCAAAATATAAAAATGTAAATACTTTTACTGGTTTAATACACGTTCTGTACTAGCACAGTACGACGCGTCGACAGTGTAGTACAGCATGGTTCATGTTTCAACGTGTCAGTTCAATCAGTTGTGTGCCACTCTTAGTCGAAAGCGGTTGATTTCTTTATCGTGTGCGTGTCATGGCTTCAACAAGCAAATCCGGTGAATCAAACAGTGATATATCTGCAGATAACAATTTAGTGCACCCTCTGTTTGATGGAAAATACTTTAAAATTAAATCTAAAGACGGTAATAAGGTAAAGTGCACCTGCTTGCTGTGTAAACACGAAGTTTCTGCTGCAAGCAATGCTGCAACGAATCTGTACACTCATCTGAAGGTAAGTGTTTTTTTAGACATCAAAAAATATCTTGAAATTGACCGAATAATCGTACAAAACGGCTCTGCCTTAAGTGGGCCTGTGTAACTAACTCGTTGCAATCAATCCAATTTGCGATGGAAAATTCATTGATGAAAAAGCTTTTAAAATCGTCTGATCTATCGAGTGGTGTATTTATTTCGAAATTCACCGTGTCCCCTAAAGTAGAAATTTATCAAAACATGAATTAGTGAATGCATATGTTAAAATTTGTATGTATTTAAAATGTATTTACAAATGTATTTAAATACAATTGATGTATTTTGTATTTAGTATCTAAATACATTCGTAAAATGTATTTAGTATTTAGTATTTAAATACATTTCTCCCATGTATTTAGTATTTAGTATTTAAATATATTCAATGTATTTATTGCCCAGCTCTGTAAATGACAAATACTGTACTGTTTTTCTTTTTCACGAAAAAGCCCACGTTGGGCTTCCAACGTAGACATCAACCCATTAGTGTGCATTGGTAGAATTTTCTACCGAGAAAAATGTTTGTCATTATTGCATTACTTTTTTTGTATTCACGTAATCTTCGGTATGAGTCATTGATGTGACGCAATACCGAAGATCACGTGAATACAAGAAAAAGTGATGCAATAATGACGAACAATTTTGTTGGTAGAAAATTCTACCAATAGGAACTAATGGGTTAATGCTGCGAAATCCATGGTTTTGGTTCAGTGTCTAGATATTTCACGCGGGAAAATGAAAGCAGGAGTAGCGACGTTTCGCTCCAATCACTGGAGCATTCTCAAGCTTTTTTCAAAAGCGCTCGAGAATGCTCCAGTGATTGGAGCGAAACGTCGCTACTCCCGCTTTCATTTTGCAGACATTTATGTAGACATTAAAAATATTTCTTATGATTCCGGACATTTGAAACATCCTGTACATTAAAATTAAACAATTTCTTCCTCCTCGAAAGGAGTTTAAATTTTAACTTAAAATTTTCTTTAAGACGGAACATAAAAGTGTAACGAAATTGAAATTAGAAAAGAGAATCAGTGCGTCTCAAAGCTTATTGAAAGAATGTTCCAACAAAAAATATGAGCTAAAATTTAAATGAGAAAATTAGATTTAATTCCCCCTTAAAATTTAACTGAAGAAAACGTATTTTATACTCGTAAATCCCCGTGGCTGAATAGACTCCAGAAGTCTGCCCTTATTTCGAGTGAAGAAAACGCGTTTACAGTTAAAGTTGCAAAATTGAGATAAAATTAGTTCCCCTTTTAAGAACAAAAACGAGTTCTTAGCAGAAGTTTGCTCAAGTACGAGGTGATTACAAATAATCTTCCCGATTTTAAACATTTATTATGAAAACTAACAAAGTTACAGCGAAAAGCAAGATATACAAATAAAAAAAACTCAAAAAGTTTTATTTACAAGCTATTGAAGTTCAATATAAGCTCCTTTTGTGGCTCTGCAGACATCAAAGCGGTATTCTGTTTCCCTCCATACATTTTGTAGCATATCATACTGAACTTTTCTAACAGCCTCACGTATCCTTTGCTTCAAATGTTCCAAGTTGTTGCCATTAGTGGAACAAAAATTAATTTTTGACAACCCCAGAGGAAGAAGTCAAAGGGGGTTAGATCGAGCGAACGAGCCGGCCAAGGAATAGGTCCCCAACGCCCGATCCAACAATCAGGCAATTGCTCATTCAGCAATGTTGTAATCTTAATGTGGAAATGAGTAGCACACCATCCTGCTGAAACCACACATCAGCTTTGTTCTCTAGCAGCTGGGGCATCAGCCACAGGCCTACAGCTGTAGTATATCGCGGTAAATGATACCGTTAATTGTCTGATCAGCAAAGAAGAATGAACCGTACACTTTCACAGCGGTAAGAGCACAAAACACGTTAAATTTAGAGCTATCTCTGACGTGTTCAATATTACTATATTACAGAGTTTAAGTATTTGGGTCAAACTATTACCAGCTCCTTGAGTGATGACTCGGATATAAGAAAACAATCTCGAGGCATGTGTGCTAAAGCGAATATGACCATAAGGAACTTTCGATTCTGTACAAGTGAAGCTAAAGACACTCTGTTTCGTACTTTCTGCAGTAATATATACGGACAGCAACTCTGGGTGAATTATAAAAAAGGTTCTGGCAGAACCCTAAATTTGCTGTACAACAGGTCTTTTAGACTCTTACATAAATTACCCCCAAGATGTTCAGCTTCGCAAATGTTTGCTACCTGCAATGTCCCGAGCTTCCCGGAGGTAACAAAACGTGTTCAATACAGTTTAATGCAAATAATTAAAAATCAACCAACCCGATTATCCAAGCTATCCATGAGTCCTGCCATTTATCCTCTAAGCTGTGGAATTCTTGGTACGAAAACGTCTGTCTGTAGCTCCACTTAACTTCGACATTATAGTATTATTTCTAATCAATTGTATATATTTCTATCCTTAGTATGTGAACTGTGATTGTATTAATAATATTTGTCATATGGACTATAGTCTGCCAATAAACCTTTTCATTTTCATTACAAATAAAAATTCCCTGAAATATTCTTCATTGGTATAGCTTGCATTTCGTTGTAGCTTTGTTAGTGTTTCATAATAGATGTTTAAAATCGGGAAGATCATTCGTGATCACTCGGTATATAAATATAAATATACAGGGTGTCTCAAAAGTCACTATCTATTTTGAAAAATAATGGGAATTACGAAAAACTGGTTTAAGACATGAAAAATATATTTATTTCAAAGTAAGTGCCACAAAGAATTAGTGCTATTTATTTATCTGTCTCCACATGGCGACCATCAGTGTCTCTACAGAGCTCAAAGCGATAAGTTGTTTCCCGGAACACACTTTCCAGCATTTGAGGTGTTATTTTCTGAACTGCATCGGTAATACGATTTCGAAGTTCGGCTACATCACTAATTCTTCTACCAGTGTACACCTTAGACTTAATGAAACCCCAGGCGAAAAAATCTAATGGTGTTAAATCGGGTGAACGTGCTGCCCATGGTTGTGTTCCTCCACGACCAATCCAGCGACCGGGGAAGCGTCTGTCAAGATAATCACGTACAATTATTGCATAATGGCACGGTGCTCCATCCTGCTGAAAAACTACTGTGTCAAGAATGCCATCTGTAAGAAGTTGAGGTTCGAGGAATTGTCCAAGCATGTCAAGATAAATTTATAAATTACACAAAATTCGAAATAAACCAATTAACTTTTTTTAAATACACAAATTTGCACCAGAAGTACATATCTTTATGCCAGCATAGCATTTTTAAAAAAAACATCTAATGTCACCGAAATAGATAGTGACTTTTGAGGCACCCTGTATATTGTGCCGTACGAGAGAATTCTAAGAGAGTGTATCAATTACAAATTGGGTTACAAAAATTAATCCAATCCAAAAGGAGTTTACTACTGTCAAAAGATAAGTAGTTGAAAATTTGTACTTAAAATATACATTCATCACTCATTCTAATTGTATTTCACTGCCCAACACCAATTTTGCTGATTTAATTCTAACACCTGTTTTTAGGTAACTTTGGTGTGCTGATTTAAAAAATCACCTTTGTTTTTGCCTATCACGTCAGGTTTTCGAGCAATCAAATACGGAGATATCGCATTTTGGCAGGGTTATGCCCAATTTTTTTTTCTTTTCAAAAAATAAGTTTTTACATACTCAGAATCAGCATGGAAAAGTAAACAATTGTGCAGGGAGTGAACTTTAATATACAATGGTAATATTGACACATAAAGTGATTAAAAGTGTTCAAATAAGCAAAAAATGAATCCATGATCATGACGTCACGCTCACACCTGGGGAAATCACAGATACCCAAGATTTTAATATGTTGTACATGACCTTTAGATTTAATGCACAGATTTGCGTATTCTACAGATAAAATTTTAACAGCAAAACAGCTGTTAACAGGTCTCAAAAATCATCAATTTTGATAAGTGCCCTTCATGGATCACCCAAAATAGGCATATTGCATTGCACATTGCACGAAAACCTGATGTGATGGACAAAATCTAAGGTGATTTTTGAAATCAGCACATCAACATTATCCAGAAACAGGTCTTAGAATTAAATCACCAGCAAACAATGTTTTTTGGTTGGGCAGTGTTATGCATTAAAATTAATGCGGTCAAAAGGCCAAGAAGGTACACAGTTGTAACTTCAACTAATATTTTAACAATTCTATTTTAATTGATTTTGCATTTTTATTTCATCGTCTCGTTAATTTTGAATTTAAATATCTTAAGATAGAAAGAAGTCAGTCGTCTCAAATGTCATTTCTTTAACAAATTTAATTGATGTCAAAACTTCAATTTTACATTGTAATTTGTGCAGTGTTAAATTCTTTGTCGAATATACTATTTTTGTAAAAGGCTTTTCAATTATTCCCCTATACCAGTAGTACTCATTGCGCGGCATTTTTTTTTGTTACGTGTTGGGTTGAACTTCAAAACAGGCGTAAATAAAATATATATGATAAATAAATCATAAAATAAAACCCATCATATAACAATATATATATAGGCATAGAATAAAAGAGTTGCTGAAGATGTTATTAGCTTCATACAGCAAATTCAGTTTCAGTCTTTTTTTTCTGTATTTTATAATTCCCACAGGATTAACCACATTATATTCTTTCTCACCAATACAGTCAAATTTATTTTCATTGTAAATATTTCATATCTCAAAATCAAATGATAATTCCCAGAAAGATAACGCTTTTTCGTTAAGTTATAAATAACAAAATTTACGCAGGGCAGAATAATGTTTAGTTTAGAAACTTCTTCAAACCAATCATTTCCTCTTCCCATCGTTTTTCATAGAAGGTAAGTTAATTAACACGTAATATGAAATTACTGAACACACACACCACACACACACACACACACATATATATATATATATATATATATATATATATATATATACTGTAGTGTCGCAAAACATTTGGCCATTTTTATATTGCTTTTATACAAAAAACACTACAGCAAAAAGCGATTTCACAGTTGGATAGATGTTTTAATTGCCTTCAAACTGGAATACCATTTTCTAAAAATATTTGCAAAGAAATAACTTTAAAGAACAATAGGAATCTAAATCTCACTGTGGTTGGTGTAACCTTTAATGTAAATGAATCTAATCTTTAGCAAAATTTTAAACTTCGTAAGAGAAATTTCTGTCCAAAAGTTAAAAAGTTGAATAAATTAAGGGGAGATGTAACCTGAAAACGAAATCGTTATAATTTGAAAGATACTCGTGTTTTAACTAAGAAGTAAAATAAATATTAAAACAGACTGTGAAATAAAAATTTCTTAATGAACTTTAAAGTAACTAAAGTAACTTATTATGAAATAAAATGTATTTAGAAAAACAAGAGTAACCATTATTATAAAATTAAGTCTTAAACCTAATAAGAGGAACTTACAAAAGCGAGTGAAGGAATAATTTTGTTTATACAGCTGCGTGATGTCTTTTCCCAGGCGATTCACGAGGTGGTGAGGTGATAGAGTACAGGGTGTCCCGTAAGTCTGGACCCATAGGGAAAAATAATAAAATTACAAAATAGTCCAAAAATTTATTTATAATATATTTTTTATTATTTTTTATTATTATTTTTATTATTTTTTTATTATGATCTTACTCCGCTGGAGTTTTATTTGTGGGGCCACTTGAAAGCCAAAGTGTACGAGGTCAAACTTCAGAACATTTTCCACCTTAAAGCACGCATTGTGGAGGCGTGTCAAGAAATTTCTGCGACTGTGATTCAGAAAGTGCTGTCGCAGTGGAGATTACGTCTTCAACTATGTGTGCGACACAACGGCGGACACTTTGAACAGATTATGTAATAAATTTTTGGACTATTTTGTAATTTATTATTTTCCCTATGGGTCCAGACTTACGGGACACCCTGTAGATATTGTACTCATCAAGGACAGATCTAGGGAGACGGGGTTGGCAACGTCTGGACCCACCCTCAATTTCTTGCAACTGCCCTTTTTTCAAGTATAAAAAAGTAAATGTAATTTTGTTCCCAATACTGGCTTTGATGATAACCATAAAATATTCTGGACCTTTTTTGACGTGTTCTGTGGAGGGGATGATTGATAATTTAATTGAATACTGTGCCCATTTTATTTTAGGGGGTACCCTTTTTTCTTTGGACTCTCACCTGAAGTGCCTAGATCCGCCCTTGGCACGTTAGATGAAAATCTACCTAATACATAGTCTATTAACGTTCGGGATTTTCATTCATAATTTTTCATACACCCAAGTAAGTTAAACAGCTGATACTACCCACCGACGGTTTTGCACTGTCTTCTGACTGAAAAAACATGTTCAGTTTGAAAAATTTGTATGAGTGAGTGTGTTGTGCTTTGTCGTCGTTCGTTCTAACTAAATTTTTTAATATGGAAATATTATATTTCAAATAAATTTTCAACGTCTAAAAGCAGGGCTGTGGAGTCGGAGTCGGAGTCGTGGAGTCGGAGTCGGAGTCGGAAGCAATTTTGGTGGTGCAGGAGTCGGAGTCGGAGTCGGTAAAAATGTACCGACTCCGACTCCGACTCCGACCTCAATATAAATTTTAATAAAATATGTTTTTGTGTTGATATCACTGGCAGCTATGGTGGTTAAACCACTTATAATAAACACAATGTTTTCCATTTCAGACACTAATGCCATTAATTCATTTTTTCTATTCAGATAATATTTTTTATTTTTAATGCTTATTTAATTTCGAGTTCTTTCTAAATTTCATAAGTTTTTAACTTTCAAGTCTAAAACCCCTTTCACAATGGCAAAGACACTTCCAACAAAGTCTGCAGTTTTTTAATATTTTACAATAACCACAGATGGGAAACATTTCGTGTGTCAGTGTATGATAGAAGATGATGATGATGAAAAATTATGTGAAGCAAAATCAGTGGTTTTACTGGCTCTGATAAAAATGCACCAACCAGAGCATCAAAATTTGAAAAGACATTTGCAGTGTTTCCATCCCAAAATTTTAGAAGTTGTCATGAGAAAGATAGTAATAAAAACCTTCCAACTACTTCAAAGTTAACAAAAGATCAGAAATCTACTGAACGACAAGCACCACTTACAAGATTCTTTACTACAGACAAAGTTACCGTAACAATGACCACAGATGATGATGCTTCACGTGGTGGTGATGAAATGCCTCTTGTGTAATTATCATCATAGCAGATTTAGAATTAATATACCTTCGGAGTCGGAGTCGGAGTCGGATAGACAAAAAATTGAGGAGTCGGAGTCGGAGTCGGATAGACAAAAAATTGAGAGTCGGAGTCGGAGTCGGAGTCGGTTTTTATGTGCCGACTCCACATCCCTGTCTAAAAGTACCAAAATTAAAATTAAACCTAGATTTGGGACCAAAAATGGTAGATCTGCGCTTATTACGGATGTAATTCTATTCAGATTCTCAACATAAGGACAACGTTAAATTTCATTACTTTCCACGCGACAAATCTCGTTGCCATTTTGTGGTTAATTAAATGTGGAAGGGTGTATCTTCCATACAAATCAACTGATCAGCTTCACAAAATTTATCAGTTATGTAGTTTTCATTTTTGAATAAACAGTATTTCAATCCATTACGTTTAAAATTAAAATCGGATGCAGTACCTGACATAGGCCTAAGCCTATTTCCTGAAATTTCTAATTCATGATGGTAATAATCCTATATATATTGAGCTAAAATGTGTCTGTGTGTGTGTGTGTGTGTGTGTCTGTCCGCTTTCTTCGGAACCGTGCACAGACTAAACGGCACATCGGAAAATTCTGCCAACCACCACCAACTGATACCCATGAGCTGCCGATGTGCTCTGTCAGTTTCCCGGTCCTAGGTCACAATTACTGGGTCCGAAGGCCCAGCACCGCGATAAAACTACAGAAAAGAACGCAGCCGTGAAAATCTTGAGCTTCACATTGTGACATATACTGCTACCACAGTATATGTCACAGTGCTACCCGCCCGGGGGTAGTGAGGGAGGGGGTGGGGTGATTGGGGGTAATGGGGAGAGGGGTGGGGGTAATGGGGGTAATGGCGTTTTTTACTTTTGTGTGTGGGGGTAATAGGGGAGAGGGGTGGGGGTAATGGCGTTTTTTTTAAATTATGTAGCTGGATCACAGTGCTACCCGCCCGGAGGGCTACCTGCCCGGAGGGCCAAGTTGTACAACGGTCGCGAGCGATAGCGAGCTACCGCTTGTAATTTACTAAATAAGTTAGGACTGCTACAGATTTTCACGAAACTTAACAAATCAATTAGTTTGGTATCTAAAAACACTTTTTTGACATTTTCATGTTGGAGAAATGTTTAGTTTTTCTGTTCTCTTTTGTTTTGTGCTTCACTCTTTTTTATGTATAATATTTCAGTTTAATATGAATTTGCCAAAACTTTTTACCACCTTACAAACTGAGTTAGATGCCGTAAAAATTCTTCAAGAGCATGGTATAATTCCAAAAGAAAAACACTGTACAGGGCACCACCAAATGGTTGTTAAATTAATCGATGGCAATGCAACACGGCGATGTCAGAAGTTGGGATGCACAGCAAAAGTAGGTTTCGTCTTAGATTCGTTACTTTAGTTTTGGTTTGACAAAGTTAGATGTTAGGTCAGGTTAGTTTAAGTTTATTTAGGTTAGGTTAGGTTTATTTAGGCTACATTAGGTTAGGTTAGGACAAGTTACGATAAAATATATAAATGAAGGTATTGTACCGTGTGACCACAAAAATTGTCCCTGTTTTTAATCGCTTATTACTCAGTTATTATTGCAGCTTCACAAATGAAATAAAAAGCATTCGAAAGAGAACATTTTAAAGTTTTAATTTATTCTACATGTGTTCAAAGTGACGTCCCTGGACATTCTTACATTTCACACAACGGGAAAGGAAGTTATTTATTACATTTTCCAAAACGCTGCATTCAATGGACTGTACACTCTCTACCACCGCTTGCTTTAATTCTTCGATAGAGGATGGCTCTTGCCTGAATACTTTGTCCTTGACAAATCCCCAGAGAAAAAAGTCCAAAGGTGATAGATCGGGAGATCTTGCGGGCCAGGGAAACTGCGAGCGATGAGAAATGAATCTTTGTTCAAAAAATCTTGTTAAACATTCCAGTGATTGTCTAGTTGTGTGGGCTGTTGCTCCGTCTTGCTGAAACCACTTGTTACTGCAGTTTTCTTGTTCAAAAACAGTGTTCAGCATTTCTACTTATCTTTCTGAAGTTACTGAAAGCGGTCTCCTTGTCTCTGGGTCCTCAAAAAAGTAAGGACCATAAACCTTGCTGCTACTCAAACCACACCAGACAGTAACTTTTGGTGAATGCAGAGGTTTCTCCAAGTGTATATTTGGCTTGTTTTGTGACCAACACCGGTAATTCTGTCTGTTGATGAACCCATTGAGATAGATGTGGCATTCATCACTGAATATTATGTCACTTAATCTTATCTGGTTTTGTTCAATTATTGTTTCAATGCGTTCACAAAACATCAAACGACGCTGGTAGTCTTGTTCGCTAAGCTGTTGCAAGCACATAATTTTGAATGACTTCATTCTCAAATCCAACGTGATTATTTTCCGAATGCTCTCCCGTTTGATTCCTGTCACAGCTGATAGTCGTCTCACAGATTTCTTGTTGTCCGTTTCAAGCTGATTTGCGACTGAATCAATGTTTTCAGCGGTTCGCACACCTTTGCTGCGCCCAGAGTTGCCTTTATGCATGTTCTTGATTGAGCCGTGATGTTTCCATTTTGCGAAAATCCTGCGAATCGTTTTAGGATCTATGGTCCTTTGCTGACCGATTGTCGTCTGAAAGACCGTTGGGTGGCAACTACCGAGCCATGTTTGATCATCTCTTCTGCGATGAAAACACGTTGCATGTCCGACAAATAACCCATAATGTGGTGGATAAAACTGTCATTTTTTTATAAGTACTGATTTCGTATCCAGGATATCGAAAAAATTAAATAAAACTTTTAAATATTCTTTTTCGAAAGCTTTTTATTTCATTTGTGAAGCTGCAATAATGACTGAGTAATAAGCGATTAAAAACAGGGACAATTTTTGTGGTCACACGACAAATAACCCATGATTGTGGTGGATAAAACTGTCATTTTTTTATAAGTACTGATTTCGTATCCAGGATATCGAAAAAATTAAATAAAACTTTTAAATGTTCTCTTTCGAATGCTTTTTATTTCATTTGTGAAGCTGCAATAATGACTGAGTAATAAGCGATTAAAAACAGGGACAATTTTTGTGGTCACACGGTATTATTGTATTATTTTCAATTATTTTTTGCGAAGCGCATTATTTTTAAATTTATGGGGGTTTTGCTATATATAAATGTTACGAAACATACCCTGTTTCTTTGTAATTACACATTTCCTCACCTTGTAAATGTGAAAAAAGTGTTTTCAGATAGCAAACTACTGTAATTGATTTAAGTTTCATAAAAAATCTGTAGCAGTCCGCCAAACCGAAAAGATCCGCCTTACTTAGGCTATAAATATAATTTAATATTTATAGTTGCCTATATCCGAATTAAATTGAAATAGGCTAGGCTCTAGTCCAAGTCAAGGCTCAGAGTCAGATATAAGGGAGGTCCTAGGATCACCTGAAGATCAGGACCCCATGTATTCTTGTTTTTTGCTTTACAGTACCAAATATAATAAATAAGTTAAATTGAATGTCCGGTTAGGTCAACTGTACACCCTTGACGATTCGATTGGTTAGGTTAAGTCGTGATATTTCGTTAGTTTTAATTAACGAAGATATCATTTGGTAATTGAGGCTGGGGGCCCTGATCTTCAGGTGATCCAGGCCCTATGCTAAAAAGCCTATTTTGTACTAACTTTAGCTAAGCCCTATCTAGACTGGATAGGCAAGACTCGACTCATTAGGCTCTGGCTACATCATAGCATAAGCAAGTAGGATAGCCTATTGCCCTATGTGGCCTAGTTCAATGAAAACACCGTTTCTCGGAGTTTTATAAATATCGTGTGTGTACACACACACACACACACACACACGGTGTCTCAGAAAATTTATGCAGACTATGAGAGCGTTAGCGCATAATGAAATGATCACATGCACTGCTTTATGAGTATCCATAGAGCAATACAGAACGAAAACTGGTGGCAGCTCGTTTGTCATTAGAACCAGGGGCGTAACTAACGGGGGGACGGGGGGGACCCCAACTTTTGAACTGAGGGGGATAATATAGGTTTTGTCCCCCCCCCCTCCCAACTTTTGATCTAAGTTAGCTTACGTGAAGGAAAATATTTAGTTCTTGAAATAATCTATGCTGAGTAAATCTTTAATTATATTAGTCCTATTAGTATGCTGGAAAGTATTACTGATTCAGTACTAATACTGCAGTGATAGATACTTTAATGAGACATCTAGTTATTTTTTATTTTAATTATTGCATATATTGTTTTCCTTTAAATGTTAAGTACCTATATACTTGATATACATAAGGTAGTTCTGAAAATGCTTCTTTGATTTTCCTATTACTATCATAAATATAGATCATTCTCTAAATCATAGTATTTTAAGATATTAGTAAAGCATTTGATGCTATCCCACGCTTCCCTCTCATAAACAAAATACTCAACACAAACATGCACAATAACACCAAAAGGTGGCTGAACAAATATCTTTCAGGAAGATACGCGCATGTCACATTTAATGGCAAGTCATCCAAAAACAAGCTTTTTCCGAATGGGGTCCCTCAAGGCTCTGTTCTGTCATCAACACTGTTCAACTTATACATGCATGACATTCCAACACCCATAGATAACAAGCTTACCTTATCATCATATGCACATGACAGCACTAACATCCACCCACAACAATATCAACACCGCTACAAATAACCTACAAACATACATAAACAGTATACAAGACTGTCTCACACACAATAGACTCAAAGTAGCGCCCACAAAATCAACCATCACCTTGCTAACAAGCAACACAAAACAACAACAGATAAATCCACAGATTACACTAAACAACACCAACATTCCACACACTCACAGGACCAAAATACTTGGGGTCACATATAACACATCATTATCTTTTGCAAACCACATTCAGGACATTAAAAAACAAATGTACGTCAAGACTTAACACGCTTAGGGTACTAACAGGCACAAACTTGGACACCAGCAAGAAACAACATCACTCATATACAAACAATATATTCGCTCAGTTATGGACTATGCTAGCCCATGCTGGGCACCCATTATCTCAAACACACACATGAACACTTTACAGACAATCCAAACAACGCACTTCGTATCATTACAGGATGTACTCAAACAACACCAATAGAGCACTTGCACACAGAAACAAAAATACTGAAAATTAGGGAACATTTAAACATGAGGAGAACACAATTCATGGCAGCAGCGACAACTAACCCACAACACCCTTGCCACTACATGTACAATCATGCACTACACTTCGCACCATTAAGGTAACACCAGAGAGACATTATAACCAAATACTCCATTCCATACCACACCCCACAGACATCACACAGTACAGAAAACACATACACACACACACCTAACCGACAAAGCACTGACACGACTTGGTCCGAATGCTGTCTTAGGTGCGAAGCCGCCACCCATTGACAGGTCAGAGACCAGCCTGAGCAGATCGGATCGAGTTAACTTAGCACGATTCCGATGTGGACATCACCCCAACTTACAGACATATAAACACAGACTAGACAACTCCACAGACGACACCTGCCACCTGTGCCAGGACACACCACAAACAATTGAACACATTATGACAGACTGTACCGCTCTGGTACAACATAGAACACAACACAACATCACTAGTGCGCTGAACCTCTGGTCCACTCCGGAGAGTGCGATCGGTTACTTTCGTGCCGCCGGCTTGCTCGATCAAGGTGTGCTGATCGGCTAACCAACAACAACAATAACCACTTCGAGAATACGCGATAAGTTTGAAGCGGATCGTACAATGCAAGACGTGCACAAACAACGTTCAGGGAGACCTCGCCCACCAACTAGTGAGGACAATGCTGTTTTTGTGATGCAAGCATTCGCGGGATCGCCAAGTAAATCTGTATGGCAGGGTGCGCGTGAGACTTACCAGCAAAACAAGTGTACGCCAGATTCTAAAAGCTGCTAATGGAAACCGTACGTACCAAGACTGTTGCATGCCATCAGCGAAGACGAGTTGAATTTTATGAGTGATTTATAAGCATGTGTGATGAGAATGAACTCTGCTTACTTGATTGTCTCGTCTGATGAGGCGAGCTTTAAGCTCAATGGTACAGCAACACTAACTTTTCAGAATGAAATTGTTCGTATAAGATCAAGCAGTCTATCGTGCTTCGAACAAGATTATTGTAAATAAATACAAAAAAATGCAAAAGATGCAAAAGAGTTGGGTCCACGTCCCGCATCCTGGTAAAACAGAAAATTGAATGAAACTTGTTTCATTGAATATTCTGTGGCTGAAACTCTTGAGAAAATTATTTTTATCATTATGAAAATATTAATATTAATTTTAATTCTTATGCATTGCCTGCCATAATAGTAATATCACGAAATTTGAAAAATTATGTCATATATTCATAATGCTATATTATATCGATAGATTAACTAAATATCCGCATCCGCATCCGCAGATGTTGAAAAACTGACATCCGGTCCACCACTAATATATATATATATATATATTATATATATATATATATATATATATATATATATATATAAATATATATATATATATGTTAAACACAGACCGTGCATGGAACAAGGACCTCTTCTGGGAAATTACATCGCTATAGTTCGAATAAGTAATGATAAATGACAAATATATAATTTTTTTCTGTTTCATTATGAAAAGCCCAACGTGGGCACCGGGTTACTCGCAAAGAGGCCCCAAAAATATAGCTTCCCTCACCAGCTATCTGCAAAGCAGATAGGATCCAGCTTTTGGACAGGAGTAACCCGGCGCCCACCTTGGGCTTTCTATCACGAAAAAGAAAAAACTATAGTATTTGTCATTATCATTACTTATTCGAACTATAGTGGATGTAATTTCCCAGAAGAGTTCCTTGTTCCATGCACGATCTGTGTTAACATACAAGTTTCTCAGGGGACCATTCTGAGTTATATATATATATATATATATACTGTGTGTATATATATAATTTATATATATTTGCAGCTACCGCTTACCCTGTGGATACACCCACCGCACGCCACTGGTACGTAATGGGTAGATTTTAGTTAGATTGTTTCTCTGTGTGAGAGATTTCTTGCACAGTTTTTTTTTACATGGAAAAAATTAAAACTAATCAGAAAAACTGTATATTAGAGATAAAAATATTTTACGATTTCTGTGATTTGCGTGTAGGAAATATAATTTACATTCCTTAAAGAAAGAATGTAAGTATTGGGTTGTTTAACTCCCTTCACAGCATCTAATCTCATATGACGGAGGGGACCTACAGCTTTACGTGGAATCCGAACCACTGGTCATTACATAATGTGGACGCGCAGGACGGTCTCCCCATCTAGAGCTAAATGTCGATTAACTTCGCTGATTGACGGGAAGTGGTGTTATAACATTGGCCACGACGTAACCCTGTTAAACAAAGATTAAGTTAGTTTAAACAACAGAATGTAAATATAGTGCAAACAATTGATAAATGTGAACATGCGAATGATGCGAAATATAGAAAAGACATCAACAGTGAAAAATAAAGATTCTTCATAGCCAAGATCAATGGGTGCAAAGAACTAAATTACTGGGAAAGGTTACGTGAATTAAATCTATATTCATTAGAAAGAAGAAGAGAGAGATAAACCACTATTTACACTTGGAGAATTGGACGTGTGATTTTTCTTTGTAAGAAATCCCGAGTGAACTTCGGAGTGGGGAGTGTCTCATTATTGGACTCTCGATCCATTGTGTCACTAAGGCGCAATTATGCAAGATTTCAGTTCGGAAATATATATATATATATATATATGTTATTCATCATTGAAGTAAAGCCGCGACCTGGTGATACAAAGGATTATCACCAGGGCTCGGCTTTACTTCAATGATGAATAACATATATATATATATATATTATATCTATATATATTATATAATATATATATATATATATATATTTCGCTTCTACGTACTCATAATAACGTGTTTTTTAGGTTAACATACTGTACTTTTTAGAAATCTCCGTCGGACATCCCATATCCCATATAATAATAATAATAATAATAATAATAATAATATTAAGGAATGTAGTAAAATCGTGGTATAACGTACTTCATAATAATTTTTTTCAGTTTTATGTATTAATTTTAGAGGTCCCGACACAGTTTGTTTCCGTTAAGACGTATGCAGTATAGTGTATTGAAGGTAGTAGTAGCCTATGGGTTGAAAATGTAGAGGAGAGGGGGGTGTCAGTGCCAGTGAGAGGAAACGTGTGGAAATAGAAAAGGGGGTGAGGGTAAAAGAGGGGAAAATGGGAAAAAGAGCAAAATTTTAAGCACAGCTGTATAAACAATAGGTTGACAAGGAGGAGTCTCATAAGGGAATAAATAAATTAGTCTTTTATTGTTTTACCCCTGAAGATGGAATGAGTACACTCCGAAACGCGGTATCAATTAAAGTTGAAGAATGTTTATTTTCTTTGATGTTCCTGTTCATTATCAACTGCGTTTTCCACGCATCAATCAATAGCATATATATATATAATATATATATATATATATATCGACCATTATCCAAAACAACAGAGCACAGAGCACTAAGATTACACAAGCTAAAACTAGGGAAAGTGTTAAAGTAATATTGAAATCGTAATGGTATCAATAAAAAATTACTAAATATGCAAATTGTGACTGAAAATTGTCCAAACTAATATATTAAAGAGAGTATTTGACTCAAATGCAGATATTTTAAAAAAATAAATGAATTAAAATAATAGATAATATTATTAAAACAACTTAATTTCATATGGAATGAAATATATAAGGTTTATATTGTCATTTAAATCTGTTCAAGAAATGCAGAATAATGTCTTTTTCAAATCAGCATTCAGCTTTTCATTCTTAGTTTTCGTAAGTTACCTTTAATTTTTATGTATTCTAACATGTGTTGCACTTGATGATGCAAGACCCACTTCATCATAAGTGTCATTTTCTAACTTTAAACTACAGGGTGAGTCAAAAGTCTGGAAATATAGGAACTATGCTTTTCAATGCAAATATACCTATATATTTGCATTGAAAAGCATAGTTCGTATGTTTCCAGACTTTTGACTCACCTGTATACTGAATGTAAAGTTGTGGCATATACTAGAAATTTGTCAGTGATTCTAAACTTGTGGCCATACGGTAACATTCAAACAATTTTTCTTACTTTCCAGGTTGAAAAATGAACTGCCAAACTGTATTTATATTAATTCAAGTAAGTATAATATATATATATATATATACCTTTAGTTTGTTGAAACTAGTGAAAATAAGCGATAAATGGATTCGTTTTTTGTGGCGTATGTAGAAACTGATGGAATAAGAGATCAAGTTTAGTGAATGTGAAAGTACAATGGTGACTTAAAGATATCACAAACGAGACACAGAAATTGAGGAAATTAGCGGGTGCCAAAAGATTGGACAAATTCAAGTAAGAAAAGGAAAACATATATAAGAATGGAAGTGATTTATAATAGAGCTGGACGGATGCATTGAAAAGCTGATATCGCCGTAAAAATATTGATTACACTTCCTTTTGTTGGAGATAATCAAACTTTTTTCTGGACATGTACTAAATGAATTAGACTTAAGTTGGGGGTTTATATAGGCGGGCTGTACCTGAGGATTAAGGACTACCTGTGTAAGAAGGTTTAAAGTATTTTAGCGGAAAGATAACTATTCATAAAATTTTAGGTAAAGTATCTACATTTTATGTGAATGCATGATAATACAGTATATAAAAATGTTATATCATAAGAGGTTATAAAGCGATGAAGCTCGCAAAATTATATATGAAAAAGAGATTACGTTCTTTAAAGAAAATTTAAAAGAAAAACAAAGAATAAAAATTTCATATTTTGGATTTACTAAAATAAATACAAAATAATGAGGAAAACTATTTTATTCTTCAATTTTTGAATGTGTAAAAGAAGTGAAGGCTTTTATCCTTCAAAATCCTATTTCTAAATTCAAAATCTTCGGTCATGTGATGGGAATTTTCTTATTTTTCACTGCCACTTTGTCACTGCCATCTGATGTCATTCTGATGCCAATGTAGTATGTATTTACTTTTCTCAATTTATATTTTACTATTTATTTTATAGGATTAACCTCGCCAGTAATATGAAGCTGTAATAGAATAAAATGGGCAGCTTAAAAAAGATCTTTGAAGTCAATTTGTTTGTGGGGAGGCTGGTGGATAGGTATCTGATAGAGAGCCCACCGTAGCCAGCCTCTGCAGGAGCGGTGGAGCTGCACTGTAAAGTTTATTGATCTATACAATTGATCTATACAATCATTTATTTATATATATATATATATATATATAATTATATATACTATATATATATATCTTATATATATATATATATACACAGGGTCATTTAGAACACTCTATCTATGATATATATATATAACTAACGTAAAGAACGACGCTTGTATAGAAGAACGTTCCGCGCAAGATGAGGAGGAGAACGAACAAATGAAAAAATGAGGTAACCACCCGGGAATCGAACCGGGATCTTCCGATTGCCGGTCAGATATGATAACCACTACACCATGGGCCTCAATCAATCAAAAGTCGTAATTCTCCTACGTACGCGCAGAAACCAATGCCCTGAGGGGGCACCTCCCGCATGCCGCACATATATACATTTCAACTGCAAACAACACACATTTGTTCGTTCTCCCTCCTCATCTTGCGCGGAACGTTCTTCTATACAAACGTCGTTCTTTACGTTAATTATACTGTGTTGTTTGCAGTTGAAATATATATATATATATACACAGTATATATGACCAATTAAACCTTCAATAGCGGTGGTCTGTATGGATCAATTAAACTTTACAGTGTGGGGCCCAGGGACTGAGTGGTCAACCCGGAACGTATACCCATCGAATCGACGAGACCAAAACATCGACATTCTAAAATCTTACCTCGACCTAACCTAACCTAACCTGGAACTTCATATTCCTGGTACAGGAGCAGAGAACAAGAATTTGTTCAATTCTTCTCGATGGATGGTTCTCAATATTCTGTAATGACATACCTGGTCTTATGAATACTATGGGCACAGACTATGATCCAAAAGAGTGGAAATTGTTCATTGACAGTTCAAGGTCAAGTATGAAAGCTGTTTTGCTGCATAATAGCAATTAACTGGCATCCAGCCCCATTGGCCACTCTGTCCACATGAAAGAAAATTATGACAACATGAAATTCCTTCTAGATAAAATAAAATATAGTGATCATAACTGGATCATTTGTAGAGATTTGAAGGTGATATCCATGCTTCTTGGCCAAATATCTGAATATACAAAGATGCCTTGCTTCATATGTGAGTGGGACAGCAGGGCAAAGGCTGATCATTGGAAAAAGAAGGATTGGCCCAAAATACTAACTTAACACAGGCAGCAAAAATGTTATCAACGAACCTCTTGTGACACCTGCAAAAGTGTTGATACCACCATTACACACTAAACTGGGCTAATGAAGCAATTTGTAAAGGCTTTGGATAGAGATGGAACTGTTTCAAATACATTTCTGGCCAATTTTTTCTTTAAGTGAAGAGAAAATAAAAGCTGGGGTGTTCGATGGCCCTCAAAAACCGAAACAATGAAAGATGACAACGTTTTTGATTCAATGTCAAATGTGGAGAAAGCGGCTTGGATATCATTAAAAAATGTTCAAAATTTTCTAGGAAAACAAAGCTAAAACTATAGAACAAGCGTCAGCAACATGTTGAAATGCTATGAAAAACTTGGTTGCAACACGAGTATAAAAGTGCATTTCCTTCCCAGCCACTTGGAGCGGTTAGTGAAGAATAAGGTGAATGGTTCCATTAAGACAGAAAACATAGAAAAACGATATCAAGGAAGATGGAATATCAATATGATGGCTGAATACTGTTTGGTGTTTGGAGAGAGATGTTTCCGAACCAAATTTCAAAAAGACCTCTAAAGAGAGGAAATTCACCCAAATTTGATGATGTATATAGCCAAAGAAAGTAATCTAAAATAATTCTTTCTGTGAATTTTATTGTATTACTGTTCTTTTACTCAGATTTAAATTAAAAAAAAAAGTTCTTTTGGTGTAACGTTGAAAGTTCTTAATTTGTTTCTAAATGTTTCATCTAATATTATGTTTATATCATGCGCATAAAATCATGAAGTTTTATTTATTATTTTGTGAGAAAATCTGGTGTGATAGCAAAAACCTGATACCAGATTTGGAATCAACACCTCCAAATTGTATTATCTAATATACTATTTCAGAAATGAAGCCTTATATATATATATATATATATATATATTATATATATATATATATATATAATATATTATATATATATAATATACTATTTCAGAAATGAAACCTTATATATACAGGGTCTGTCAAAAAAAACTAAGCCAAATTCAAACCTTTATTAAAACAAAACCATTTATCTAATTAAGTTGAATTTTTTACACAATAAATTATAGGTAATCACCTATTATCCTTTAAATTTTTATGTCGATATCTTCAGAACTGTTAATTTTATTAATAATTAACTAAAAAGTGAGATTCTCCTACTTAACTTGAAAAAAATTTTTTTTACGATATACTGTAGATAATTTTTAGTTTAATAAAATTAAAAGAACTGTTCAATATGATTCCCTTGCATTTCTATCACTTTTTTAATCTTGGTCTGAATTCGTCTATTGCTCGATTTATTTGATCTTGGGGAAGCTCTGTCCATTTTGCAATAATCACTCACGCAAATAATTGACGTCCTTATTCTGTTCCTATACACTCTCTCTGCCAAGTTTTCTCATTTCCGTAGTCTACAGGGTTTAGGTCAGGGCTGTTAGGTGGCCAATTTTCGGTTCCAGAAATTCAGGCACATTCTTTTTCAATATTCGATGGTTGTTTTGGCAGTATGTGATGTTGCACCATCTTGTTGAAAAATAAAGTAACCTTGACTAGCCAAGTTTCTCATTTCTGGAAGCATTTCTCAAGCAGGTATTTGAATAATATTGAGCATTAATTTCACTCCTGGCTCAATAAAAAATATTGAAGTTTTTCCCAACTTGGACACTCCAACAGAAACCATGACGCTAGAAAAGAAATGACTCCTTGTTGTGTACAGTCTTCATCTTGGATTTCATTTTTTCTTCGCAACATCAGAATAAACCCGGTCATTCTGTGAGTTTCTTGTGGCTCTACCGTAAAACGTTTTTCATCCGTAAAAAATGTCTTGGAAAGTTTATCTTCAGTTATTATACGTAAAATACGTTTGGATTTCTCAACTCTTTTCTGACAGTTTACTTCTGACAATCTTTGTCCATGCACTCTTTAAAATGGTTTAAATTGCAGATCAGATTTAATAATCCTTCTTACGCCTGATTCTGATATTTCTAGTTCTTTTGATATTTGAGCAGGTGTCATGTGGCTACCAGGTCGATCCTCTTGACTAAGGATACGTTCCTCCACTTTCTGAATATTTTCATCTACTCTGATTTTGGTCGCCCACTACCATCCTTCCTTTCAATGCTTCCTGTTTCATCTATAGTTCTCAATAAGTAATCTAAACCTGATCTAGTCCATCCTTTATAATCGAATTCAGAAAGTAATTTCCTTGCACTATAACCTTTTTCAACTCTATAATGCTTTATAATTATTTTATCTTCATGTGAGAATGGCATATTTAGAGGTATTCACGAAAAATTTTAAATCTAAACAAATTCTGAAAAAGAGAAAAAAGAAGATATTACATAATGAGAAAAACTGAAATTTTCGGAATCTGTAGAAATAACCGCATAACTCCTAAAATATTTAAAATGAAGTTATAAAATTATCACAGATTATTTACGAGCCTTTTATTTATTTAGTGTAAAAAAATATTTGAAATCTCTATCAAATTGTGCATTTTATAAAGATTTCAAATTGGCTTAGTTTTTTTTGACAGACCCTGTATATAGATAGATATATATATTATATGTAACAGTTTTTTTGCGCACACCTATAGGTCGCTACAATTGGTGTAGAACAATGCGGTTTGCACCATTCGATGCGTCTTTTTATTGTTCAGTGCCCATGCTAAAAAAAATTTCCTAACATAATTCCTTCCCCCCTTTTAGGGGTACAGTTCTTCCCATGCCTGTACACGCATTTTTTAATTTTTCATTTTTGATCATAATTTTGGCACAAAATAAGTCAATATTTACTAAACATTTAATATCATTCGATTCACAAAAGATTTATTTATCGATTCAATTTAAAAAAAGTATATATTTTTAAAATTCATAAAGAACTTTTTGCAAAAAACTAAAAACAAACATGCATTTTAAAATTCAATGATTTTTATACAAAATATTTTGATATTTGTTATAATTTAGCATTTTTTCAATTCACAAAAGATTTCTTTATCGATTCAATACAAAAAATTACATAATTAAAACGGCCAATTTAAATAAACACGAGTTTAAAGTTAAACGAGCCACACTCGAAATTATTTACCGTGCTTTTGTGCGTTTTATTACTGTGGCTTTTGTACAAATAATTTTATGTATACACAAACAATTTGATAGGATATTGATTTATCATTCTATTTTTAGTTGTCATAGAAAATACGTTAATTAAGTTATCTGATTAGATGACGCTTTTATAGTTGAAGATCATTTTTAGAAAATTATTTATTTTCCCCACTTTAAAATATTACAAAATTTCTATTAGGTATCCTAATATCATTATGCCTGTCGCTGTAAATAAGAAAATAGCAATTTTTTTTCATTTTATGAAAATTTCGGACCCCCTAGGGCCAGTGATGGCGAACCTTTTTATCCAAGTGTGCCAAATTCGTGTTTTTAAATAATGATATTGTTGGCGTGTCACTTGCATACATGCATTTTAAATTTAACTACAAAATCATAGATAGCTGACTTATTAATCGAAAGTACTATGGCCGTAGACGATTTATTGCAGTTTTTCATCAGAATACCAAACATTTTCAACATCCATCGCGTGTCACCTGAAACCCTGCGGCGTGTCACTGTTGACACGCGTGTCATAGGTTCGCATCACTGCCCTAGGCCTACAAAACCAATTTTCCCCTTTTCTTTATCAAAAATTGTTGATTTTCGGAAGTCTTTCGGTTATAAATTTGTACCAGTCTATTGTTTATCTATAATAATAATAATAATAATAAAAAGACGTGTGTGTGTGTGTGTGTGTGTGTGTGTGTGTGTGTTTCCAGCCATCAGCCATAACTCCAAAATGGAAGCAGTTACAAACATGAAACTTCACACACATATATTGATTAGGTCCCGAGGTTGTGCACGTGGGTGTTAATAAATTAAATAATTAATGTTAAAACATTAAATGACGTCATCAAGATCATTACGAAACCTATGGTAAAATTATTGAATACTCGGTTAGGTTCATTGAATGCCAGGTTAGGTCATCTGTACGCCCTTGACGATTGGTTAGGTTAAGTCGTGATATTTTCGTTGGCTTTAACGAAAATATCATGACTTAACCTAACCAATCGTCAAGGGTGTACAATTAACCTAACTGGACATTCAATTAACGTACCCGGGCATTCAATTAATCTAATCGGGCATTCAGTTGACCTAACCGGCCATTTAATTAACCTAATCGGGCATTCAGTTGACCTAACTGGGCATTCAATTAACCTAACCTGGCATTCAGTTTACCTAACCGGGCATATATATATATATATATATAGAGAGAGCGTTCAATATCCACCCCGGCAACGCCGGGTCGCTCCGCTAGTTCCACCTATTTTCAAAGAAACATAATTTTTTTTTTCATTTGTATACTGCTGTAATTTAGGTTTCCCGTCCTATCGCTCCAGTTCGGCCTTTGGCACTTTAGTGCTGCTGATTGGGAGGCCCTTAGGCAGTACTATTTTGAATTCCCATGGAATGATTACTGCTTCCGTGGTCGGGCCTCTTCGTGTGCGCTGAGCACATCACGGAGGTGATTCTCTCGGGCATGGAGGCGTACATTCCATATTCCATTAATATTACTAATGCAAAAAGAAACCTTGCGTTAACTTTGCTTGCTCTAATGATATCCGCAACAGAAAGGATGCTTTCAGAAGGCACCGTCGCCATCCAACTTATGATACTCACTCAGTTTATATTTCTGCCAGGAATCGTGCAAAATCTGTCGTTCGACTCACCAAAATTCCTTGATCCGACAAAAATGTGAAAACCTATCTAATTCTAATTCTTCTCACTCTTTCTGCCATCAACCCAAGCACCTCCCCAACAACTTTACTACTTCTTTCCGCCTCTTTTCCACTTTGACGGCTCAGTTGCCGTCTCTTCTTCTGATAAAGTTGAATTCTTCGCTCAAACTTTCGCCTCCAACTCAACACTGGACAATTCCGATGCTGTTACTTCATCTCCTCCTCCCTCCGACTTAATTATGTCTGGAATTAGAATCTATTCCAAAGATTTATTCTGCCTTGTCTGGGATCAACTCTAGAACAACGGTCCTGATGGTGTTCCTTCTGTTGTTCTCAAAAACTGTGCTTCTGTGCTGACACCCTGCCTAGGCAAATTCTTCCGTCTGTCTTTCATCTGGTACTTTTCCTTCCTGCTAGAAGTTCGCTTTCATTCAGCCTGCCCCAAAGAAGGATGACCACTCTCAATCCTCCAACTAAATTCCAATTGCTTTGATTTCTTGCCTTTCTAAAGTTTTTTAATTTATCCTTAATATGAAAATTTTTAAACACCTCTCCTCGCACAATTTTATTTCAGATCGTCAGTATGGGTTCCGCAAGGGACACTACTGGCAATCTTCTTACACATCTCTGACTGTTGGTCATACTCCTTTGAGGATTTTGGTGAAACTTTTACTATTGCGCTAGACCTATCTAAAGCTTTTGATAGAATCTGGCACAAATCCTTAATTTCCAAACTGATTTCTGATTTTTTCCAACCGATCTATAACTGCGGTTGTAGATGGCCACTGTTCTTCTAAAGCGATTAATAATGGTATTCCTCAGGGTTCTGTCCGGTCACCCACTCTTTTCCTTTTATTTATCAATGATCTGTTAAATCACACTTCCTGTCCTATCCACTCTTATGCCAATGATTTGTGCTTCTGAACTGAATGCATGAAAGGCCTTGGAATCATTTTTCTTTTTCCTTGTAGGTTTGCATAATATATATATATATATATATAATATATATATATATTATATATAATATATATATATATATATATTATATAATGGATTCTAAACTGAAGTAGCATCTTTTGGAATTTACTTTATATTTCAAATGTATTTCAATCATTGCTCAAGTTGTTTAGGAGATGGTGTTAAATGAGAAGTCCTAGGAGTCATCATCTCCGTCCCACAAGGTACAGTAATGGCTCCCTTTTATTTATAATAATAGTTACAAATATAGATTCAGATATTGAAGACTTGTATTTTGCGACGACGCAAATATACAGTATATAAAGAACTATCAAATGAAAGTGACATAGAAAAACTACAAAATAACACTGAAACACAATTCAGATAGGGGAAAACAGCAGTATGAAGTTCAACGAAGAAACAATCTAACTCATAAATATGGTAGAATTAAAGGTCGGCAGAATAAAGGTTACAAAACACTACAGACAGTAAAAGGCAAACAGATATCACCATACCCTCAAATCACGGATTTTGGAGGAGTAATGTCAATGGATGCAGAATTAAGGTAATACTATAATGTGAAAATTAGAACAGCTAGAAAAATAAGTGACATTATCTGGAGGAGCTTACACACACACACACACACACAACACACACACACACACACTCACAAGTTGTTGTTGTTGTTGTTGGTTAGCCGATCAGCCCAGCCTGATCGAGCAGGCCGGCGGCACGCAGGTAACCGATCGCACTCTCCGGAGTGGACCAGAGGTTCAGCGCACTAGTGATGTTGTGTTGTGTTCTATGTTGTACCAGAGCGGTACAGTTTATCATAATGTGTTCAATTGTTGTGGTGTGTCCTGGCACAGGTGGCAGGTGTCGTCTGTGGAGTTGTCTAGTCTGTTTATATGTCTGTAAGTTGGGGTGATGTCCACATCGGAATCGTGCTAAGTTAACTCGATCCGATCTGCTCAGGGCTGGTCTCTGACCTGTCAATGGGTGGCGGCTTCGCCTAGGACAGCATTCGGACCGAGTCGTGTCAGTGCTTTGTCGGTTAAGTGTGTGTGTGTGTGTATTGTTTTCTGTAATGTGTGATGTCTGTGGGGCGTGGTATGGAATGGAGTATTTGGTTACAATGTCTCTCTGGTGTTACCTTAATGGTGCGAGGTGTAATGCATGATTGTACATGTAGTGGCAAGGGTGTGTGGGTTAGTGTCGCTGCTGCCATGAATTGTGTTCTCCTCATGTCTAAGTGTTCCCTAACTTTCAGCATTTTTGTTTCTGTGTGCAGGTGTTCTATTGGTGTTGTTTGAATGCATCCTGTAATGATACGAAGTGCGTTGTTTTGTACTGTCTGTAAGGTGTTTATGCGTGTGTTTGAGGTAATGGGTGCCCAACATGGGCTAGCATAGTCCATAACTGAGCGAATATATTGTTTGTATATGAGTGATGTTGTTTCCTGCTGGTGTCCAAAGTTTGTGCCTGTTAGTACTCTAAGCGTGTTAAGTCTTGACGTACATTTGTTTTTAATGTCCTGAATGTGGTGTGCAAAAGATAATGATGTGTTGTATGTGATCCCAAGTATTTTGGTCCTCTGAGTGTGTGGAACGTTGGTGTTGTTTAATGTAATCTGTGGATTTATCTGGTGTTCTTTTGTGTTGCTTGTTAGCAAGGTGATGGTTGATTTTGTGGGCGCTACTTTGAGTTGATTGTGTGTGAGCCAGTCTTGTATACTGTTTATGTATGTTTGTAGATTATTTGTAGCGATGTCGATGTTGTTGTGGGTGGATGTTGGAGTGATGTCATCTGCATAAGATGATAAGGTAAGCTTGTTGTCTATGGGTGTTGGAATGTCATGCATGTATAAGTTGAACAGTGTTGATGAGAGAACAGAGCCTTGAGGGACCCCGTTCGGAAAAAGCTTGTTTTTGGATGACTTGCCATTAAATGTGACATGTGAGTATCTTCCTGAAAGATAGTTGCTCAGCCACCTTTTGGTGTTATTGTGCATGTTTATGTTGAGTATTTTGTTTTATGAGAGGGAAGCGTGGGATAGCATCAAATGCTTCACTAATATCTATTGTTGCTAATAGTGTACGTTGAGCTGGTCGTCTGGAGTTGATGCCATCCATTATGTGCCGCGTGAGGTTAGTGAGTAATGTCGTGGTTGAATGGTGAGGTCTGAACCATGTTGAGTAGGCGATAGTGGTATGTGTGGGTTGATGATTTGTAAGATTAGTATTTCTATTACTTTGGAAGGTGTGCATCGTAAAGTAATGGGTCTATAGGAAGCTGGTTCTGTTGGATTTTTGTTTGGTTTGAGCAGTGTAATAATTTTACAGTGTTGGTATGAATATGTGCTGATGTTTGTGAGAGCTAGTATTCCCTGTGGGCCCAAGTGTTTAAGGTGTATGTTAGATATGTTGTCTGGTCCAGTAGCCTTCGAATTCTTAATGTTTGTGATGATCTTGGTGGTCTGGTCTGTATTGAAGGGGGTAATGGTCGTGTCGAGTCTGTAGGTTTTCCTGTGTCTGGCTGTTTGTCTGTCTGCGTGTTTCTGGTTGTTGTCTCTGTTTAAGTGACTTATCTTTGCGTAGTGATTAAATAGAATGTTAACTTGTTGTGTATATGTTGGAATATTATTTTGGCTGTGACAGATAGGCGCGTGTGAGGTGTGAATGCTGCTGTTAGAGTGGGTAGTGCTGTTTATAGTCTTGTATAGCCTGGATGTATCTGTGGAGTGGTTTAGTGTTGTTATGAATTCCCTAAATGTTTCTGTTTGTTTTCTTTGAGTTTATTGTTTATTCCTGTGTTGAGCTGTTGTATCTGCTGTTTATGGCTTCTGTGTGTGGTGTTTGTGTGTTATGTTTGAGGTTGTTACGTTGCCTTATGAGGTGAGTTATTTCTCTAGTGTAATTTGGGTTGTATTTCTTAATGTTGCCCTTAGGTATGTATTTGTTTGCATTATTGATGATCTGATTAAATGTCTTGAGTGTTGTATTGATGTTTATGATGGGTGTGCTGTTTAATGTGGTGAATTGTTCCTCGGTCTGTATTTTGAACTGTTCCAATCGGCTTTCTTGTAATTTCTGTAAGTGTGCCTAAGACTGTTGGGGCAGAGTGTAGAACGTGTTGTAATGATGATGGGCAGGTGGTCTGATGACATTTGTTTTTCTGTTCTCCAGTGTGTGTGTTGTTAGTGAGGGGGAACAGAACGTTATGTCTAGGGAGGAGTTTGAATATCCTATTTGATGTGGTATGTGTGTATGTTCTTCTGTATTGTTAAGAATGAAGAGGCTGTTTAGTTGTGTGGCTATGTGATATATATATATATTAGGGTGTCACTTAAATGCAAAGTTTGAAATTTTCATGCTGACACCCCGCGAATCTATTCCATTGGTAAAAAAAAACATGGTGACTGAAAAATCTTTTTATTTGAATAACTATAAAAGGTCGCCCCCGCCTTCCAAAGTTTAATGCTTGCGTGGCGTCTCCATAATCGTTCATTAGATATCTATATATCTCTATATGTGTGTGTGTGTATCTGTGTGTGTCTGAATATCTGAGAAATAAAGTGAACAATACTTAACGATTCACCGTTTCTCATTTCAGCTACGTGATTTCTGGTGATGGAAACCGGAAGTGTATATACCTATTAGGGGCAGCGGTTGATGAGGTGAAAGGATGCAAGCTTCCTTCCTACAGGCAAGCATTCGGTTACTTCCTTTACCTTCACCATGAAAAGAAAATGACAATACGTGACGCGTTGAGGAAGTCACTTCGAGCAGTGATGTCCTTCTGGGAGAAAGCTCACATTCCAACCAGACTCGAGACACACTGCGTCAGCAAACTGGATAAAGTCTTCGAGGAGTGGAAAGGACTCAAAAAACACGCCTCAAGGACGAGCGATTCACACAAGACGAAAGAAAAAGAATTCATCGCCCACGCTGATTGTGAGAAATTGGTCAAGTACCCAGAGGATTGGGAGTTCCTTCAGCAGCAGCGCCAGAAAGGACGTCCAGGTTCAATGGCAGGTTTGGACATGACCCATCAGCGCCAAGTCAAAGATTGTACTCGACGTCGGGAGGAAGAGGAGAAACGAAGAAAGCGATCAGCAGCTGAAATGGAGGCAGTATCCAACGAAGCGGTTTTGGAGTCCTCATCCTCCAGCTCAGATGATAGCGAAGAAAAAGGAGCATGTGGTGGTTCGTTAGCGTCTAAACAAAGAGCAACGAAGAACATCATGACATCGGAATTGGCGGCAGCGCTTGATCGCACGCAACTCTCGTCAAGAAAGGCCACATATCTGCTGTTTCAGGCAGCTTCCAGCTTAGGGCATGATGCTAGCGACTACAACATCAATCGTGGATCCATTCATCGTCAGCGTGAAAAATTCCGTACCCTTAAGGCTCGGCAACTGAAGAGCGAGTTCCAAGGCAATAGTCCGTTGACTGTTCACTGGGACGGAAAACTCATGGAAGATCTGACGTCACGAGAATATGTTGACCGCTTACCTATTCTTGTATCTGGCTCCGGGACAGAGCAGCTCCTCGGGGTGCCAAAACTTCTGTCAGGAACCGCGCTGGCACAAACAAATGCCATCATAGATTGCCTGAATGAATGGGGAGTGACCGATCATGTCAAATCTGTGTTTCGACACAACCGCGACAAACACAGGCCACCGTGGAGGAACTTGTGTTCTTCTGGAAGAAAATGTTGGACGTGACCTGTTACACTGCGCGTGCAGACACCATGTACTAGAGTTGGTGCTACAGGCGGCATTCGCAGCATCGCTAGATTCAGTATCTACCGGTCCAGAAATTCTGATTTTCAAGCGCTTCCATGATTATTGGACCCGCATTGACCAGCAACAGTTCCAAACTGCGGACACAGATGCGTTCACCAAAGCAGCTATTTTAAGCATAGAACGGAGCTCATTGAGTTTGCAAAATCACAAGCACTTCAAGTTCGTGATGACTATCAGGAATTCCTCGATCTTTCCGTCATCTTTCTTGGAGGAGTTCCATACAAGGGACTAAACTTCCGGCCCCTGGTGCTATGCACCGGGCGAGATGGATGGCTAAGGGGCTCTATGCCATCAAGATCTGGCTCTTCCGAAGACAGTTTAAACTGACGAACACTGAGGAACGCGGAATTCGAGATATCTGCCTCTCTTTCTGTTCTAGTTTACATGAAAGCGTGGGCAACAGTCATCTGTCCATCGAAGCTCCGCAGAATGATTGGGAATTGATGAGGACGCTCCTTCGATACCCGCACAAGAAGATCTCTGATGGTACCACCAAGAAGCTGTCTGCGCACCTGTGGTACCATTCGGAGGAGGCAGTGGGTCTGGCGTTCTTTGATGAGAGGATATCGATGGAAGTGAAGTGCAGCATGGTTGCAGCGTTAGATCAAGAAGCCCCTCACATGCCGCCAAAACGACCTTTGGTTCTTGATACTATGTTCCTCAGTGACAGCAAAGGACTGGAGCAACTGATCACAAAGAACACCCGAGGATTCTTCTCAAAACTTCAGTTGCCAGATTGCTTTCTGCTCCACCATCCCAGTTCATGGACGTCAAACTCTGAATACGTGCAAGCTCGGGATGTGGTCTCCAAACTTGCAGTGGTGAACGACAGAGCAGAACGGGCCGTGGCTCTGGTGAAGGAGCTGAACGGAAAGTTGACAGTGAAAGAAGAACAGCTCCAGTTCCTCGTTCAAGTTGTCACTGACCACAGAAAGCAACACCCAGCTCCGAACAAATCAGCATTAGTGAGGACGCGAAAGAACTAATCACTGATCAGCGTATGAGCACCAATTATTCTGCTACTGTATATGTATTTATTTCTCAAAGTTTTGCTTTTGTTGCTTCTCCATTTTGTACCATTATTCGCCAAATTATGTCATCTATTTTGATTATATAATAAACTGTTTGTATTCTTTGCGTTTTTAAGTGTCTTACTTTCGTTATTCACCAAATTGCCTTGTTTTTTATTATCTGGTTCGGCCCAAGCTGTGAACACTGAACAGCTTGTTGACGTCAACAAATGGGTCTTGTTTTCAGTGACGAGGGCGACCTTTAAATGATGACCAATCAGGACCAAATTTCTCTTCCGTATGTTTTACCAAATGGAACAATTTTAGGGGGTGTCATAGGAAAATATCCATCGTTTAATTTTCCCCCTATTACCTAGTGACACCCTAATATATATATATATATATATATATATATATATATATATATATATATTATATATATATAATATATATATATAATATATATATATTAATGTAACATCGGTAACGGAGCTGAAGGAATAGTAACTACTTTTCATGTTATGAAATTACGTTTAACAGAAAATATAATAATTTAAATGGCGATTTAATATGACATAAGTCTGAAAAACATTCCCTCTCTATCTCTCTAACTTTCTCTTTCTCGCTCTTTCTCCAACCTGGCATCTTGCGGCTCTTGCCGCATTTCAAAAACGTTTGAAAACGAATCAGTCTTCAATCTAAAAGCAAAGTGAAGAGGCAAATCAGAGTAGGCAGACAAAAGTTAAATTTTATATCTTATAGTATTATTTATATTCCAAACATCCCGAACCAAACCTTCTTTTCCATGGACATCGGGCATCTCTTATTAACTTGGTATATTACTCCATTCTACTTGGGGCATCATGACCAATATATATATATATATGTATATGAAAATTATTTCACGAAAGTAACGCGTGAATAATATATGTATAGGATAAAAATAACCACGAAGGAAAAAGAAAACCCGAAATAGTGCTCAAGCGCTTTCGTCTATGACATCCTTAGGAACACTCACTCGGTGGCGTAGTGGTTAGCATTGCTGACTACGAATCCATCGGCCCCGGGATCGAGACGCAGTGACGGCAGGCGGCGCGCAGCAAAACCCAGCTGTTCATTCTTCCACACAATAAAAAAAAAATTGGTTGGTAGATAAATGGGTAGCTTAGTGGTTAGGACGCTGGGCTGCTAGTGGGGCGTGGTTCGGATTCCACGTTAAACTGTAGATCTAAGGTGAAGTGACAAGCTTGACCTTTGACAGAATGAACAATTCGGGAAGCAGAACCAAGGTTAACCAAGGTTTTATATATATGTTTATCTGAAACTATTCAGTCGGGGAATCTTGCTTGAATAATAATTTTCCTAATTATATGCATACAAGTACCATATCTCATTACTGGAAAGTTGCATATTAAACGATACACATCAACTCATTATGAAATAACCTCTTATCCGAGTTTATTCTTTCAGGTTTTTATTGCTGCCACGTGTGTCACGGAAATTTATTCCGAAACCATTTGCAATCCTCAAACGAACTGTTGGGAACATGGGATTGGTGCTCTTATTATTGATCCTGAGGACTGTCACAACTATTATGTATGCATTACCGATGTAGAAGGCAATTCATTACCAAGTGATGATCCACTGATATGTCCACCCAAACAATATTTCGATGGGGCTCAGTGTATGGAAGAAATTTCTCCTTGTGCAAATCCTTGCGTGAATTATGATTGTAAAGTAGAATGTGATTCCGATATTTATGGTCCAGTTGCTTACCCTGGCGACTGTCATAAATACATTCTGTGTTTGGATGGCAAGCCAGTTGCTGAGGATGAATGCCCAGATCACAGTCCTTATTTCAATGGAGTAAAATGTACTTATCAGGCATACGAGTGTTGCGACGTTTGTACGCCATACTGTTTGTATGCAAACAAGGAAGTAAGAGACCCAAAGAATTGTAAAAAATACTACCTTTGCTTCGTAGCCGATACTGTACCAACGGAAAACTACCACTTTGCATGCGAGGAAGGATCGTACTTTGACCTAAAAATGGGACACTGTCAACTTGAAGATGAACAGTCGCCCTGCACAGCATTATGCGACAACACAACTTTTCCCTCGTTCGTTTGATTTTTTCGTTAAAGACGTTGCAGTGTCTCAACTCCTTGGAATTTATGAATATAAAATGTACTTTAGTATTTTTACTTCAAATTTTACTGACAGATTATGTAATAATTATGTAGTTTTGTAAAATAATATAGCAAAAATTAAAAAAGAATTAAAACACTGAATGTAGATTTTCAAATATTAAATTGTTTTAGGCATCATTCAACAACTACTTGACCTTTTTTATACTGATTGGATCCCCCCACCCCTAGTGATCGTTTGCAGACTCCGACGTGACACCCCTAATTAACTACGAGGCCTTTTGTGCACCCCTTCCTATGACGAGAATGGATGACATAGACAAGGGCGGATCAAGGCAGTTCAGTAAGGGGGGAGCCAAAGAAAAAAAGGACACCCCATAAAATAAAAAGGGCACAATACTAAAAAAAATTCTTAAAACAGATCACCAATGAGCGAGTGTAAAATCAATTGTATTGTTTTATGAGATCAGTCTCATTCAAATATGATACAAAATAAAAATCTAATTTGGGTGCAACAGCTATCACAGAAAATTTTTCAAACAATTACAAATGTCTTGCCAGTTAAAAGAACATTCATAACATTCCTGTACCTATATTGAAACTTGTTAAAGATAAGATATCTGTAACTTTGGCTAAAATTATCAATCACAGTATTTCCAAAGGAATATTCCCATCAATGCTAAAAACTGGTTGTATAACACCCCTTTTTAAAGGGGGTGATCCTACACTAGCAACAAATTACAGGCCGGTGTGTTCATTATCTGTGTTCAGCAAAGTTTTCGAAAAAATTGTAAAAAGTAGAATGCAGCGATATTTAGAATCTTACAATTTATTATCTCCAAATCAATATGGCTTCCGTAATAATAGAACAACGGAAATGGCTATTTTAAATCTTATGGAAAATGTAAATATAGCTAAGGAGAACAAAGAAATAATGATGTCAATATTTATGGATTTGAGTAAGGCGTTTGATGTAATAGACCATAATATTCTACTTAATAAATTGTATTGTTACGGCTTTAGAGGGGCAATCAGTGATTGGTTTAAAAGTTATTTGTCCGATAGATATAATTTTGTATCAGTAAATAAGGTTTGCTCCACTAAAGCGCTTGTCAAACATGGTGTGCCACAGGGCTCAGTGCTGGGTCCACTGTTATTTTTATTATATATAAATGACCTTCCACGTTCATCTGATATACTGAACTTCATAATGTTTGCAGATGATACAACTCTCTCCTTTTCTTGCAAAGATGTTAATACAGCTAAGAATATATTTCATCCAGAATTCATCAGTGTAATGAAATGGTTGACCACGAATAAACTCTTCCTAAATACCAGTAAAACAAATTTCATGATTTTTACTAATAAAAGAAATGTATATCTTGATGAACTCAATGTTAATGAAATCACCATAAAGGAGTGTACTGTAACAAAATTTCTTGGTGTAATGCTAGATAAGAATTTGCAATGGAGTGATCATGTAAATTATATCGCGAAAAAGATTTCAAGGAGCGTTGCTATAATGTTTAAACTTAGAAATGTAGTCCCTAAACAAGTTTTATTGACTCTTTATCATACTCTTGTTCTTCCTTATATAACATACTGCACCCTTGTTTGGGGAAACTCCGCTAACAACGCATTAAATAGTATCTTTGTCATCCAAAACGAGCAATAAGGTTATTATCTGATGCTGATTTCCTTGATCACTCTAGTGCATTATTTAAAGAGCTAAACCTACTAAAGCTCAATGATAAACCAAACTGGCACATTTTATTTTTATTTACAAGTGTAAGAGCAAAATCATTAATTTGCAATGGGTAAATAGATATTTTGTAACTCATCAAGAAATCCACCCGTATCAGACCAGAAATAGATCAAAGATTGTTATACCTCAATTTAGATTGTCTTCATCTCAAGAACTACCCATTTTCATTGGATTGAAACTATGGAATGACTTGCATGCCGATATAAAAAATATTGCGAATGTAAATTTGTTTAAAACCAAGTTAAAATCCCGATTAATAATGGGATACTAACAAAAATCTTGGATTAATGTCCACTAATAATGTTTTATATTGTCCATTAATATTGTTTAATATTGAAATACAGGCTTTAACTATTAATAATACTTATTTACTTATTTATTTATTTTATTATTATTAATTTATAACGGCTAGCTGCTTATTTTTAATGAGAGCCCAGTAAAGCCTAAAGCTTAAGGGCCAAATAAAAAATTAAAAAAATAAATAGTCGAGCTTCACAATTATTTATGTCATTGTAAAAATTGTAAGTTGTAAAAAGACTACTGTATTTATTTTATTATTAATAAAGGTTATTCTATTCTATTCTATTCTATTCTAAGATAAAAATAGTGATATGGCTGCACCCAGTGGCGGATTATCACTGAGGCTATTGAGGCTGAAGCCCCGTGCTCCCATGCTTGAGGGGCCCCCCAATCAACTAAGTTTCGATGATATATTTCGAGATTTCGCAAACTTCTTTGATTAAATATGACAGAGTACACAAACTGACAAATTCCCTGTTTTATTTTATGTTTTATAGGCCCTAAAGTAAAGTTTGTTTAATACTGTTTGGTTTTGGCAAACGGCAAAATACACTGTGTTAAGGTTCTTTTAAGTTTGTTTCTCAGTTAGCCTGAGCACCGTACATATAATTCGTGTAAATGTACTATGTACTATACATGTACATGTATTGTTAATAAAAAGCTATAGTAAAGGGCCCCCATATCTTTATTGCCTCTGGGCCCCGAGGTGAATCCGCCTGTGGCTGCACCAGTACTAAGGGAACCTATGAAAACCATTACAACTACAAAATTGGAAGTACAATGTATATGGATAAAGACTCAAAATAGAATTTTAATAAAATAAAATAACCATGATCTATTTACAAAACAAAATTTGTTTCAGAGGCATACATATCATTCATATAGGGCACTTGCACTTGAAAAAAAAAGGACATTTGCAAGAAACTGAGGGGGGATCCAGACATCGCCGACCTCCTCCCTAGATCCGCCCTTGATAGACGTGAGTGGCCTTGAAATGCCAAATGAACTAGAGCTTCCATCGTGAACATCAGTGAACCCAAATGATTTTAGGGATTAAATCTGGGATGATGATGAATGATGTATGTAACATATATATATATATATATATTAATGTATATATATATACATTTTATATATATATATATATATATATATATATATATATATATATATATATAGTTTCAAACAAAATTACATTCTTTGCGGTCACAAAGTCTTTCCATCTATACCCCAACCCCTTGTTGATTTTGGGTACCCCACTCTCCCCCTCGAGCATTCACGTAATTGTTGAATGATGTCTTAGGAATAAATAGTTAATATGACCTAGTTATAACAAGTTCTTATTTCCCTTTATTGTCTAAACCAGGAATGGCTAAACTGTGGGGGATCGCGACCTGCTACAGTACTTGCAGAAATTCGAAGTGTAATGGTATTAAAAGAAGAAAAATTTTTGCCAAAGGAAAATAGTTTATGCATGCTTAATACGGTACACCAATGGTTTATAAGTACAATTGTTAATAAATGTGCAAAAATAATATGCTACTTAAGTTTTCAAATAAAAAAATTACAAGATTTCATATACATTTACGTTTTTGTTGAACTTCATTTACTTTATGACTCAAATCTAGAGGAATCTGGCATTTTGCTGCAATGCCTGCATTTCAGAAACGTTTGAGAACGAATTCTGGTGCATTCAAAACGTGTTAACGATGCTCGCATTAGATGATCAGTCCTCTATCTAAAAGCAAAATGAAGAGACAAGTCAGAGTAAGCAGACAAAAGTTAAATTTGTATCTTCCCCCAAAATGGAAAAGTGGCTTTTACAGGCAGGTGAAAAATGTAAAATACTGTCGTTTCTCCATCAAATGAACATTATTTGCCGCAATATGAACAGACCATATGTGAAAGTGGTGGAAATTTTGAAACAGAACAATGTATAAGTTCAACCAAAGTATCTTCAAATGAATCAAACGTCAAAAAACGAAAATATCAAGACAAATATTTGAAATTTGAATTTTCATTAAAAATCTTTAATGAGGAACGGCCTCAGTGTGTCCTTTGTTCTGAAGTTTTGGCGAGTGAAAGCATGAAACCAGCCAAACTCAAATGTCAATTGTTTACCGAGCACCCTGAACATAAGGGTAAAGATACTGTATAACCTTTTTCAAACGTCATGCTGCAATTGCTGCATTGTTTAAGAAGCAGGCTGTTGCTATGAATGATTTTTTAATCACAAAAGAATCATCAGAGGCTCAAAGGCATCTTACGAAGTGTTTCATTTGATTGGAAAATCAATGAAGGCATATAATATTAGTGAAACATTAATACTTCCGGCTGCTATAAAGATGTGCCAAATCATGTGAGGTGATAAATACCTCTATCACGTAACACAGTGAAAAGGCGCATCAGCGCTCTTTTTGGGAACATTAATTGGCCCATTAACGCCAAACGTCCCTTTTTAAGGATACATTTTAACACTACAATTTAGGTTAGAACTTAAAAGTGAAATTTTTAAATATTAATTTTTTTTTTAATTTTTTTATTAAAATTTTTCTGTATGAGATAACTATTTCACGTTTATTTAAAGTCTCTCCGAAGTTGAATATATCAAGAAATATCAGGAAATAAAGAAAAAAATAGTTTTGGGCTATAATGGGTTTAAAGCAGCTTTTGATACAAATTCAGCAAAGTTGGAAATATGCAATACATTTCGACGAAAGTAATGACATCGTAAATATGGCACAGCTCATCGTATTTATCAGATATAGTCATGAAAATGAATTCAAAGAAATGTTGTTCTGCAAAGCACTGGAGAAGAAGTATTCAATATTGTGGATGAATTTTTCAAGGCAAACAATCTGCTTTGGATCAGTTGCGTTGGAGTGTGCACTGATGGTGTAGCTGCACTGATAGGATCAAAGAGGGGTTTTAGAGCGAGGTTCTAGAAATCGCACCTCATGTGAAATCACGCATTGTATGATTCACCGCGAAGCTCTCGCTGCAAAGAACCTGGAGCCTCAAGTAAGTAAAGTTCTGTATGATGTGGTAAATGTGAATTTTCTCAAAGTTCGGCCCTTGCAGAGCAGACTATATTCAATGTTCTGTAATGAATTGGGTTCAGAATACGATAACCTCCTTTTACATACAGAAGTTCGATGGTTATCTCGAGGAAAGATTCTTCACCGTGTCTACGATCTCAGGAATAAACTACAAATATTCCTTTTGGAACACAATCCTGCACTGGTTGAAAACTTCAGCAATGTAAGGTGACTCTTAATTCTTTGTTACCTTACCGATATTTTGGAAAGCTTATGTTGTGATTGCAAAATTAGGAATTTATTAATAATGTAAAATACAGTAAAATTTGTAACATATTTGAAAAACAAAAGTTTGTTAGGTTATTAATTCAAAATAAGTCTAAGATAAATCCCAGAAGAGGCTGCGTGACTGCGAACATGAAACTATACGAACAGGTTTCAACGCGTTCTTGTAAATGTCACTGTGACGTATTGTGTTTAGCCAATGAAGTATGGGAATATCAGTCACGTGATGCCCCACCTCCAGTTTCGTCCAATCTTGTATTCATAAACAATTTTAGTGCTTAAATAGTACTTGATCTACAGATCTACAGAAGCTAAGGCTAACAAAGACCCTAAGATCCACTCTAAGGTTAGTCCGAGAGAAAGGAAAGAGTAGGGGGTTAAGAGAAGAGAAGAGAAGAGAATAAGGGGTTAAGTAAGGAGGAACTCCTATCACTCGTGGGTTAACATTCATTCAGAAAAAGAGAAAAAAAGACACCATCATCATCCGCCGGCCACTGCCGACAAGTCAGAAAAATAGTCGGAGAGAATAGGAGAGGGGTGAAAGATGAAAAGAAGTAAAATAAGAACGCTTACAAACCATGCAAACACAGTCTTAACTCCCTCTGAATTTTGATCTCCGATCTTTCAAACGCAGAGTGTCCAGGCATCTCGAAAACTCTGGATTTTGATTTCCGCTCTCTCCTTCTTCTATGGGGCGGGGGAACCATTTATCCTGGCGTTCGTCCTTAGCCCCTCCTTTCTGCATAAAAAAATAACCAAATATTAGAAAATTATATTGTGAGAAAAAATGAAACAGAAGAATCAGGAAGTTTTGAATGATTTCGTATTAAAAATTGCGAATAAAAATTTTACATGAGATGTCAAATAAACTATTGTTAAGTATGATAAATAATAATAATAATAATAATAATAATAATAATGCTTAAGGTTGTTTAGCCTCCTTCGTAACATCGTGGGAACGCGCAGCTTTTCGTGGGTCCAAACTCCACCAAAGAAGATCCAGATATTTATTCTAATCACTGAAATCTAAAGTCCTAACCGAAACTAGAACTCTGGACGTTCGGATGAACAACCCAGATGTCTACTACAAGGTTATCATTGTGAGTAAGTAGCTATCTTTTCATTTGGGGAGGGTGTCCTCTCCCACTTCAGTGGCAGTTTGACAAAGAATCAACAAGAAGATAAATAAAAAGAGATAGTATTAAAAATAAAGTTTACTTTTTAAACAAAAAATAAATGTCACAGAGTTAGTACGAACGAAAAGACATTACATACGAGTTATTAATCAAATAGTGAAATAATGACAGTTAGTATCAAACCTAAAGTTTTCCATTTAAAATGGGGAGTGGAGTTTAGCGTAGAGAATGACCATATGAAGCATCAGTTATGGGGAGTGTTAGTTCAGCGTAGAGAATGACCATATAAATTCAAAGATTAAAACTATATTTATATTTTAATTATATCGAAATAGTATATAAAATATTTATTTTATGCAGTGTGTGTGTATAAAGTAACACCATTAAATAAACCTTACTATCGAATATACAGTTGTTATAAAGTAAATGTAATAAATATTACTCGTCTATGTTCAGTGTTCACTCGCGTTAATATAATTCAAATCGGATTTATCTCTTCACTCGCGTTGCTTTATACACAACCGGTATTGCCCACCACTCCTCGGTATGGGCCGCAAGGCCTTTTGAGGTACTTCTTTTCCTTGTAACTCCTTGTAACTCCTCATATTATATCATTGTGAAGGGGAAGTGTATAGTGGGTAAGAAAGGTAAATGTTTAATTTTTTGTGGAAAGGGTGTCCACTGGAAGAACAGAGGATTCAATAACCAATTATGAAAGAGCGAAGACGTAACATGACGCTATTTTGCGGCCAATTTACGTCCTGTCGAATGAGCACTTAAAGCATGCTAACGATGTGATGAGGGTTTATGAGGGTTTGTATCACACCCCTTGTCAAAAATAAATATGGGGACATTCTATCCATTGATAATTAATTAGAGTCCTATTGCTGTTGCCTCCTGCTTCTCAAAATTACTTGAGAAACTTTTGCTACACCGACTAAATGATTATTTATGGACGTTTCCTAATCAGTTTAGTTTTAAAAGGTCTCATTCAACTGACCTGTGCATTTGTTTGGAGGAGATTGTATTTAGATATACTGTCAGTAATTCAACTATTTATAGTTGATAATAAAAACCCACTCTAATAGAGTGGGTTTTTATTATCATATTGTGACTTTCACATAGAAAAAAGTGAAGTTTTTTTGCATTTATTTATAGTTGGTTTTTAATATAAGCAAAACATATGATAGTGAATCACAATATTCTATTTAAAAAATTAAAAGACAGGAGTGTTCCAACATACGAGTATGTTTTAAATTTATTGAAATTTTGGTACACACACACACACACCAAACTTTTACTGTTAAATGGGATAATGTATGGTCCTCATGCGGAGTTAGACATGGCTTCTTATGCTCTCCTCTGCTGTTTAATATATATATATATATATATACGGTGTCCAAAAGAAAACTAAACACGCAAATTAATAACATGTATGCGTTCTCATAAGTTTGAATATAATAATTATGATTTCTTATTCCAATAAATTTAATGCAAATTTATATTATTATTTGAAAAATTGTTCAATATGGGAACCATTTTGTTCTATACACTTAACGCGATCGCCACTTGTCCACGCACTTGTCTACATAATTTTGTGAAACTCTTTCCCAACCATCTCTGAGTCTCCGTCTTAAATCATTTAAATCTTCAATATTCTGCCCAGGTATGTAAACCTTAGAAGATAGAGCTTCCCATATGCCATAATCCATTGGTGTAAGGTCAGGGCTATTTGCTGGCCAATTTTCGGGCTCGATAAAACTAACCTCCTGAGCTCTGAGGTACTCTATTGTCTGACGAGTTCTGTGTGCTGGTGCGCCATCTTGCTGAAAGGTGAAATCATTACCACATCTGGCTTGCATATCTTCTAGATAAATCGGCAAAACATGATTAATGTAGTAGTTTGCATTAATCCTGGCTCGAGGTACAATAAAAACTAAACGAGATTTGCCCATCTTCGATACGCACGCACCCACCATCACACCTTGAGAAACTCTTGCCGTTTCTTTCAACAAACGTTCAGGACTAACATCTTTTTTTCTATCCGCCCTTGAGTAAACCCTATCATTTTGATTGTTTATTGGAGGAGTTATATGGTAGATCTTCTCATCTGAAAACCAGATTTTTTATACCGATCTGTCATCTGGAAATCGGTCTAAAAGTTCTCGTGCACACATATTACGTCTCTGTTTATTAGCTTGTGTCAATTTATGTACACGCTGCCTTTTATAACAATGAAGATTTAAATCATTTTTAGCAATGTTGAAAACACTTCCACGAGAAATTCCAAGTTCATGGGAAATCTTACGACTGCTGAGATGTGTACCAGGATTATTTTCTTGACTAAGAATGAGTGCTTCGAGCTGTCGAATATTTTCATCAGTCCTTGCGGAACGAGGACGCCCGCTTCCTTCACGTCTATCTGCCGAACCAGTTTCATCTATTTTTTTTATCAGATAGTTCACGCCAGATTGTGTCCAATCTTTATTAGGAAACTCTTGCATCATTCTTCCTGCACCCCATCTTTTAGATAATCTTAAGTTTTTGATTAAAATTTTGTCTTCTTCATCATATGACGGCATCAGGGGTTACTCAAACCTATGGAAAATAAAAACGTTAATTTGGAAGCTCCATTTATATTATACCAAAATGAGAAATTATATGAACATATCTCAATAATTATTAATTATTATCATAAATATTATTCATTATTATTATAATTATTAACTATTATGTTCACATTTCAAATTATAAAAAAAATTATAGCTTATTAAAAAACGGAGTCCAAAAAAATCGGCGTGTTTAGTTTTTTTTTGGACACCGTGTGTATATATATATATATATATATATATATATTGATGCTTAATTACTTCGCTTGAGGCAAGAGTGGGATGCTGAGTGGATGACAGGAGGATAAATAATTTGGTTTATGCCGATAATATGGTGTTAATAAGCCCTTCGGCGAAAAGACTGAAGCATCTTATAAAAAATTGTGAATCATACTCACAGAGCCATGGTATTAATTTTAATTTTACTAAAACTAAAGTTGTGCAATTTCATTCCAAAAGCTCTAATCAGCCAGCTGATATTAGTTTTAAAACGAAAGGTGAAGCAATAGAAGAAGTACAAGAATTTAAGTATTTGGGTCAAATTATCACCAGCTCCTTGAGTGATGACTCAGATATAAGAAAACAATCTCGAAGTTGCTGTGCTAAGGCAAACATGATTATAAAGAACTTCAACTTCTGTACATGCGAAGCTAAAGACACTCTTTCGCACGCACGTTCTGCACTAATATTTATGGGCAGCAACTCTGGATTAATTATAAAAAAAGGCTCGTGCAAAACACTCAATTTGCTTTCCAACAGATCATAATAGACTGTTGCATAAGTGCTCAGCCTCTTAGATGTTCGCTAACCGCAATGATCGGAGCCTCTCTGCGATAACAAGGTATTGGAATCGTAAAATCTGGATTTAATAATGAATATAAAATAACAATTCAAAATGTATGAGTGTAAGTTAGATTTAATAGACAGATTATAAAAAGTAGGAAATGGGCCTATTCGGAATTTAAACGTACATAGTACGTAACATGAACCACGAAGCCAGAACAAGTAGTTTAGTTTCGTTCATACTCTTATTCACATTCAGCCAATAAGTCATAGGTTTTTATCACGTGATACCCACCTCTAGTCTTGCCCAATCATGTTCTTAAAGACAAATTAGTTTTCAAATAATCTGGTACTCTTCATTCCTGCTGGAAGTTCGCTTTCCATCACCCTGTCCCAAAGAAGGGTGACCGCCCTCAACCCTCCAACTATCGTCCAATTGCTTTGAGTTCTTTCCTTTCTAAAGTTTCTCAATCTATCCTTAATAGGAAGATTTTTAAACACCTCTCTACTCACAATCTTCTTTCAGATCGTCAGTATAGGTTTCGCAAGGAACGCTCAACTGGCGATCTTCTTGCATATCTCACTGACTCTTTGTCATACTCCTTTCGGAATTTCAGTGAAACCTTTACTATTACGCTAAACATAAAAAGTTTTTGATAGAGTCTGGCACAAATCTTTAATTTCCAAACTGCTCTCTTTCGGTTTCTATCCTTCTACTCGTATCTGTGCCTTTATCTCTGATTTTCTTTGTGGCTATCTATAGCTGCGGTTGTCGATGGCCACTATTCTTCTCCTAAAGCTATCAACAGTGGTGTTCCTCAGGGTTCTGTCCTGTCACCCACTCTTGTCCTTTTATTTATCAACGATCTATTAAGTCGCACTTCCTGTCCTATCCACTCTTATGCCGATGATTCTACTCTTCACTTTTCCACCCGTTTCACAAAGCCCCCCCCCTCTCAACAGTCACTCCATGATTCGTGTAGAACGGCTGTGGTACACCTGACCTCTGACCTTTCTACTATCTCTGATTAGGGCAGAGAAAACCTTGTGGTTTTCAATGCCTCAAAAACTCAGTTCCTCCATCTGTCTACTCGTCACAATCTTCCAGACGACTATCTTCTCATCTTCAACAATACACAACTCAATCCTTCCTCTTTTCACATTCTTGGCGTTTCCTTTTCTAGTGATCTTTCCTGGAAAGATCACATATATTCTCCTTCTAAAACAGCTTCTAAGAGGTCAGGTGTGCTGTGTCGGCTCCGCAATTTATTCACCCCCACTCAATTGCTGTCTGTGTACAGGGGTCTTGTCCGCCCCTGTATGGAGTCGCTTCTCGTGTCGGGTGGCCCAACCCTTGACCGGGTGAGATCAAAAGGGCTATTCGTCTCATCAGTTCTCCGCCTCTTACTGACTGTCTTCTCTCTCTCTCTCTCTCTCTCTCTCTCTCTCTCTCTCTCTCTCTCTCTCTCTCTCACTTTACTGTCGCTATTATAACGGACACTGTCTTCTGAACTCTCTAACTGCATGCTTCCTCCTTTAAGGAGAGCACGCAGTGCTAGACTTTCGACACGTTCTCATTCCTTTTCTGTTCAACTCTCTAACGCAAAGGTTAATCGTTCTTTTCAATCTTTCATCTACTCAACCGATGAACTCTGGAACTACCTTCCTCAACCCATCTTTTTCCCTGTCTATGCCCTTCAATCTTTCATCTTCGTGTGATGAAAAATTTTAATGTTGAATTAACCATTTGTATTGGTTGTCAAGTAATTAGGTTGTGACCAAGTACTTTTTTCATCTCCGCAGAGATGAGCGCAAAATCACTTCATTATGCAATGTATTCGTGACTATTCACATTCACAAGCAATAAATCACAACATTCACAATAACATTAAAATTTTGTGTACTTTCAAAAGCAATCTTATTCTGACTAACGAGTGATGACTCTCCTTTTATAATCTAAATATTCTTTGTTGAAAAGACTAACGGGAAGAATTTCAACTTCCGAACTATATTTGTTCAATAAAATTAATACAATTGAAACAATTTTTAACTTGTAAAACCTCAATGACTTTATTATTGTAGAATAACCAAAATATCCGGTTTGGAAAGTTTGGTCTTCAATGTTTCATACTTACAGTATTCAGCCGAGACCTAAATCAGCATCCTATGCACACTAATAATGATAACAGAAGATAAAAAGATAATTCTATAATTTTAATGTGTATTGACAAACTGGTACTATATATGTATATCAGGCCCGTAGCCAAGAGGGGGTCAGGGGGTTTGAACGAACCCCACCCCACCTTTATGTCAATTTCTCATTGTATCAGTTACTTGTATCAGTTTCTATAACAGCTTTCCCTTGACAGGAAAGGTCCACTTTGTAACCATAGTTATAACTTATGATGTGATATTATACTCGTAATATATATACACCATCATTTAGTAAATAAATACTTACATTTTTTTATTTAAACTTTACAAACTCTAAACTACTCAAAACCCCCTCCGCAGTGACAAGGTCGTTGCACCAAAAGGTCTCGACCCCCCATTGGGAAGTCCTGGCTCCGGGACAGTATATATAATTAGTGGAATTCTTTAATCACAATGTTTCATATCTTAAAATCAAGTGATAATTGCAGAAGATAACATTCTTTTTTTTAACATCTGAATAATACTAAAATTATGAAGACTGACTAATATTCAGTTTATAAAGTTATTCAAACCATTCACCTTCTCTTCCTTACCTTGTATCGCACAAGAAGGTAAGTTAATTGATCCAAATTATTTAATTATTGTGTATTTTCACACACACACACACACACACACATACACACACACACACACACACACATATATATATATATATATATATGAAAATTATTTCACGAAAGTGACACGTGAAAAATATTTATGATCAATAAAACCACGAAGGGAAAAGAAACACAAAGTGGTGCTCAAGCGCTTTCGTGTAATGACAGTGTTCCTGAGGATGTCATTAGACGAAAGCGCTTGAGCACCACTTTGTGTTTCTTTTCCCTTCGTGGTTTTATTCATCATATATATATATATATATATAATATATATATATATATATATATACACGAGCATATGATGTAGTGGTTAGGGTCGCTGACTACGAATCCATTGACCCCGGGATCGAGACCCGGTGACGGAAGACAGCGGGAAGCAAAACCCAGTTGTTCATCCTTCCACACAATAAAAAAAATTGGTTGGTAAATAAATGAGTACCCTGGGTAGCCTAGTGGTTAAGACACTGGGCTTCTGGTGGAGCGTGGTTCGGATTCCACGTTAAACTGTAAGTCTAAGGTGGAATGACAAGCTTGACGTTCGTCAGAATGAACAATTCGGACGGAAGCAAACCAAGGTGTGTGTGTGTGTGTATATATATATAAATAATGTGTGGTTCATATATATATATATATATATATATATATATACATTTAAACTGCAAACGCAGTATAATTAACGTAAAGAACAACGCTTGTATAGGAGAATATTCCGCGCAAGATGAGAGCGAGAGAACGAAACAAATTAAAAAATGAGGTAACCACCCGGGAATCGAACCCGGGATCTTCCGATTGCCGGTCAGATATATAACCATTACACCACGGGCCTCACTCAATCAAATGCCGTAATTCCTCTACATACGCGCAGAAACCAATGCCCCAAGGGGGCACCTCCTGCATGCCGTACATTATATACATTTAAACTGCAAACACGCAGTATAATTAACGTAAAGAAGGACGGGGAATATTCTCCTATACAAGCGTCGTTCTTTACGTTAATTATACTGCGTGTTTGCAGTTTAAATGTATATAATGTACGGCATGCGGGAGGTGCCCCCTTGGGGCATTGGTTTCTGCGCGTATGTAGAGGAATTACGGCATTTGATTGAGTGAGGCCCGTGGTGTAATGGTTATCATATCTGACCGGCAATCGGAAGATCCCGGGTTCGATTCCCGGGTGGTTACCTCATTTTTTCATTTGTTTCGTTCTCTCGCTCTCATCTTGCGCGGAATATTCTCCTATACAAGCGTCGTTCTTTACGTTATATATATATACTGTATATATGTGGTTTATATGTATGTACAGTTTATTGAAAATAGGAAAGTATTTACATACAGTTGAGACATTTGGGGAGAGAATTTAATTTACCTCAAAACGAAATACAGTTTTCTAAAAATACCCTCAAAGAAATAGGAAATGTTACAGATTTTCTGAAGTGTATGCAAAAAGTTCTGTTATCGGGAAAGTTGGTCCTCTGTCGTTTTACATTCAGCATGGTGTGTTAAGGGCAGTTACTGGTCTTGGTAGGGTTTAGTGTATTCACCATCAGTTTCTATAACAGCTAACAGCCTCTAGCTCCAGCGACAAATTGCAACGTGGGAACGTGGGTAGAGTATTGATTAGCTGCGGCAAGCATGTTGTTGTCCCCCTCTTTCAATTCTTGCGCATTTCTGATTCTGATCTCCTGCATGTTTTACCAAACTTGATTCAAATCCAGGTTGTTCAGTGGCCAAAATTCAGTGGTGACACGAGAACGGTGTACCATCAAGCTCCGACGAACTTACTGTAATCTTGGTAGCGAACGTTTTGCATACACTTTAAAAATTATTTCATATTTCTTAATTTTGAATCCTGTATGCCAATTTCAAGACAAACTATTTGACCAGCTGTTTAAATCACATTTAATTTTTTTTTTAATATTTATTACAAAGCCAAGCAGTGATAAATTTGATAAATTGGATTCCTACATTAGTCACTATTTCCTCATCAGACAAAAATGTGGAAACCTTCCTAATTCTAATTCTTCTTGCTCTTTCTGGCATCTACCCATGAACCTCTTCAACAACTTTACCCTTCCTTTCCCTCTTTTCTATTCCGATGTCTCAGTTGCCGTCTCTTCTCCTGAAAGCTGAACTCTTCGCTCAAACTTTCGCCTCCAACTACCCTGGACGATTGCGGTACTGTTCGTCCATCTCATCCTCCCTCCGATCTTATGTCTGAAATTAGAATCTCCTACAAAAATGTTTATTCTGCCCTATCTGGGTTCAATCTAGGAAGGCGTACGGTGCTGATGGTGTCCCTCCTGTTATTCTCAAGAACCGTGCTTCTATACTGACACCCTGCCCAGGCAAATTCTTTCGTCTTTGTCTTTCATCTAGTACTTTTCCTTCCTGCTGGAAGTTCGCTTTCATTCACCCTGTCCCAAGGAAGGGTGACCGCTCTTAACTCTCCAACTATTGTCCAATTGCTTTGATTTCTCGTCTTTCTAAAGTTTTTTAATCTATCCTTAATGGGAAGATTCTTAAACACCTCTCTACTCACAATCTTCTTTCAGATCATTAGTATGGGTTTCGCAAGAAACGTTCTACTGGCGATCTTCTTAAATATCTCTGATTCTTGGTCATCCTCCTTTTAGGATTTCGGTGAAACCTTTGCGATTGCGCTAGACATAGTAAAAGATTTTGATAGTCTGGTACAAATCTTTAATTTCCAAACTGCTCTCCTAAGGTTTCTGTCCTTCTATCAATGCCCTTTGTGGCCGATCTATAGTTGCTGTTGTAGATGGCTACTGTTCTTCTCCTAAAGCTATATTAATAGTGATGTTCTTCAGGGTTCTGCCCTGTCACCCACTCTTTTCCTTTTATTTATCAATAGTCTATTAAGTCACACTTCCTGTCCTATCCACTCTTATGCCACTGATTCTACCCTTCATTTCCACCCGCTTTACAAAGCGTCCCTCTCAACAGACACGCAGTGCTTCGCGTGAGACGGCTATGGTACACCTGACCTTTAATCTTTCTACTATCCCTGATTGGGGCGGAAAAACCTTGTGGCTTTCAATGCCTCAAGAACTCAGTTCCTTCATCTGTCTACTCGTCACAATCTTCCACATGACCAGGGCCGGATTAAGGGTTTCGTAGGCCCTGGGCACTTTTCTATCGTAGGCCCCTAAATTTGCCGATGCACCGTCTATTTATGTGCCTTATTTTAACTTAGACCCAAATTGTTCCCTTGTGAATGTGCTTGTTCTCTTAGTACTATAGCTAACTAAATTAATTATAAAACATAACATAAACATCGCTCCAGCTCCGTGCGTGCTGCCACCTGTGGATAACACAGCAACTAATGGGTTTGATGACACAGGTTGAGAGGCTACGAAGTAAGTAGCTCCATAATTTGAAGTTAGTCTAACTGTTTTATTACGGTTTTTGCATGTTATATCCAACAGATATATTCGGTTATTCATTATGAAAATAAACTTAAAGTGGAATTTATTTATGCCTTTGTGACTATTTATTCCTTTGTGATTTTTATTAGATCTTACTGTAGTTGGTTTCAGGCCAGTCAGGTGTCTAAGCACTAAGCAAATAGATACTAAATTAACGTCTATAATCACTTAGTCTTAGGTCTATAATCTATTTCTCTCTTGTCAAACTTTATAGAATTTTTTCATTTATTTTGTTGGCCTATAAAACTTCATAGGCCATACCACAGTGAAAATACATATTTCCCAAATTTCGTAGTCCCTAAAACCTTCGTAGGCCCTGGACACAGTGCCCACTGTGCCCCGTTGATAATCCGGCTATGCACATGACTATCTCCTTACTTTCAACAATACACAACTTAATCCTTCTTCTTCTCTTAACATTCTTGGCGTTTCCCTTTCTCGTGATCTTTCGTGGAAAGATCACATATACTCTCTTTCTAAAACAGCTTCTAAGAGGTTAGGTGTTCTGTGCCTGCTCCGCAGTTTATTCAACCCATCTCAGTTGCTATTTCTATACAAGGGTCTTGTCCTCCCCTGTATTGGACCTTTGTCACGTGTAGGGTGGCTCATCTTACACAGCTCCACTTGACCGGGTGGGATCAAAGGCTATTTGTTTCAGTTTCCCGCCTCTTACTGACTGTCTTCAATCCCTCTCTCTTCACCAAAATGTTGCCTCACTCTCTTTACTATCGCTATTATAACGGACACAGTTTTTCTGAACTCTAACTGCATGCCTCCTCCTTTAAGGAGAGCACGCAGTACCAGACTTTCTACATATTCTCATTCGTTTACTATCCAACTCTCTAACGCAAGGGTTAATCGATATTTTCAATCTTTCATCTACTCAACCGGTGAACTCTGGAACAATCTTTCTCTACCCTTCTTCTCCAGTCTACAGTATGACCTCCAATCTTTCAAACGCAGAGTACCCAGGCATCTCGAAAACCCTTGACCTTTATTTTGGCTCTCTTCTTCCAGTACTGGTGGAGTGGGGGGGGGGGGTCGCAGGCATTCACCGTTGGCCACTCCTTCCTGCATAAAAAAAAAATATTTAAAAACTGTACAAGAAAAAAGTATGGAAAAATGCCTAACTTTTATTATTTTCAAATTAGCCTCCAATCCTTGATTCTCTATTTTCATTATTATGAATGTATAAAGTACCTTAACAAGTTACCTTGTTTTTTCACATATTTTAACATGTCTTTATTCAGGAGAAAATGCCCATTTCATAACAAGTGTCATTTTCTAACTTTAAAGCATATTGAAGGCACTATTGTGAAGCAGAAAGATTTAATATTCATTCCATTTATTTTTTACTTTTCAGGTACAAAAATGGACTGCCGAACTGTATTTATATTAGTTCAAGTAAGTATCTTTTAATTATATTTTTTTTTTATGTAGGAAGGAAGGGCATGGGCGAGCGTCCGCAAAAACATCCCCTCCTACATGAGGAGAAAGCCTTCCCTTAGTATGGATGTTATATTATAGTACCTAACAAATTTAAAGTGAGAAGTATTTGAACAGGAATTACTACAATTCTACAAAATATTCTGATTCCACATCGGCATTTAAGTCCCTCCATTATTATGCATTGCGAATATTGTAGTTTATCTGAAATTGACAATTTTATACAAAAAAAATCTCTGTATTCATCTAAATTACTGCCATTATTGTAAGGTAAATAGCAGTTCACAATTAAGAGACATTCATTGTTTATATGAAATTCAATACCTATCAATCTTTCATCATCGCTCGGGAGAAATCCTACAGTTAAATTTTTTCTGAAGAACCAATCTACCAAAGGGCCTTCCATAAAGTAGATCGTTAGATAGGTCTACAGGTGAAGATGCATGGTATATGAAGTCCTCAAACCCTAGATAAGTTTAATTCGTGCTTGCAACCAGTGTTCGTGCAAGAGTATCACGTCCGCATTATTAAAAATGTTACGGACATCTACAAATGAATCATATTAATCTAACTAATCTCAACATATTAACCGCTAGGAGTATTTATCCGATTATTATTATTATAAATACAAATTCATGCATTATAATTAATACGCCTATTATTATAATTATTATTATTATTCCATTACCAAATCTCGTGGAAAAATTAATATACTGCTTGACAATAATACCGTTTGAACACGGACTCATGTTCTGAGGGTCGAACTGCGAATTTACACCTTTATTACCTTAAATGATTTACAATATGGAGATACTGTATGATGTTTAGTTATTAAAAGGCCAGTGTATTCACAAACTTCTTCCACCTTGTGACGAATATTGCATTCCTCGTTCGATAGCTGAATTTGCGAAAAAGAGAAGGTCAAGTTTCTCACCGGAGGCAGGGTTCGCCTCATCGGGGATTGTTCTGAGCCAGGCGTCTAATCTTCTTTTGAAGATGTCCACTGTAACCCCACTCGTGTCCCTTAGGTCTTTGGGCAGCTGATTAAACAGTTTTAGTCGTCTCACAACAAAACTCTTTTCTTTCAGGGTCAAGGATGTTCCCTGTCTAGCCTTTAATTTGGGAACGCGACACAGTCTTCCTTTTCTACTTTCCACTGTTGTTTGTGGAGTTACAGGGTTCAGAGTAAGATTAGGGACTAGTTTCTCCATTATTTTCCAAGTGTAAATAATGGTGTATCTCTCTCTGTCTCTCCTCCTTTCCAGTGAATATAGGTATAATTCGCGTAACCTTTCCCAGTAGTTTAGTTCTTTGCACCCATTGATCTTGGCTGTGAAGCTTCTCTGAATCACTTCTAGTTGTCTAATGTCTTCTTTTTTATATGGGCATGTTAAGACCGAGCAGTATTCCAATTTGGGTACGATCAGTGTTTTCAGTAGACAGACATGGGCAGTAAATACTTTAGATGTATTTAAATAATAAATACATTACTTGAAAATAAAAATAATTAAATACTACTAAATAAAATTCAGGTTTTCAGAAAGTATTTAAATACTAAATACATTACTTCTAAAATGTATTTAAATACATTTCAAATACAATTTAGATAGTTTTCAAAATGCACATAAAATCACTAACATCAGCTTAGAGTCAAATAAAATCGAGAAGTCGCAGAAGCAGACGCTGCAATTCTTTTGTGGCACAGAAGACATAAAGTCTTCACTTTACTACCATCTTTGGAAGTTATTCGGAAATATTTTCCATCAAAAAGTGGGTGCAGGTGTGATTCGCTATTTTTATTTTCACTTCCACCATCAACAACTTCTATTTTACCACTTTCTTTTCCACCACTTCCACTTGCTGCAGCCATGTTACAAATGTTGTCCTCGTCTAATATGATCAATAAGCTAAGGCTAATTGCGCAGTTAGCGCTGAACTTTACACAACCACATATGACGATGCCTCAGGATAGACTGCTGGCTGCCGCACTGCAGCTGTGAGTCTGTGATAATCGCCACTAGAGCAGGCTGGAAGTTCCATTTTTCAAGGTGCTTCCAGAAAGTTCCAGCCTGCTGAGCCTGGAACTTTCTGGAAGCAAAAGCACCTCGAAAAATGTTTTACTTTGTTCTGTGGTACCAGTTAAATACTGGGTGGTTAGTACTGTACATACTCTCCAAAAAGTATTCATAAATACATGTATTTAAATACGTATTTAAGTATTTTCAAATACATTACTGCCCATGTCTGTAGAGGAATCATTATATTCCTATCCCTTCGTTTAAAGTTCTCAGTATCTGCCCAGTTACTCTCTTTGCTCTGTTTACTGCTATCTTATTTTGTGTTTCAAATTTCACATCATCACTCATTACAACCCCTAAATCTTTTGGTTTAGAATTTCTCTGAATTTCCTGTCCATTTGGGGTATAATATTCCATGGATTTTAGGTCCACTCTTTCCGTACCGTAACAGCTGAAATTTCTCGGTGTTAAACTTCATATTGTTGTCTTCCGTCCACTTGTAGATTCTGTTCATGTCTGTTTCTAGAGATCCTATATCTTCTGGGTTTCTTATTTTTCTACTGATCTCTGTGTCGTCGGCAAAGGATGTTACTGTGCTGTCTCTGGTAACGTCCTCATCTATGTCAGTTAGCATGATTATGAAGACTAGTGGAGCTAATTCTGTTCCTTGTGGTACTGAGCTGAGGACCTCTGATTCCAATGAAGATACTCCTTGTACTGTAAAGACTTGCCGCCGCTCACTAAGGAAATTATCTATCCATTTCCCTACTTTTCCTGTTATTCCCATATATTTCAGTTTATGTATTATGATTCCATAGTCACACTTGTCGAACGCTTTGGCAAAATCTGTGTATATTACATCATAGTTTTCATTACTTTCAAGTGCATCAATAATGTTGTAGTGTTCCATTAGTTGTGATAGGTATGATCTGCCTGATCGAAACCCGTGTTGGTTATCATTGAATTTTTTCTGAGTTTCCAAAAAGTCATAGATTTTCTATCTAACTATTCTTTCAAATATTTTAGTGAGATGGGGTGGAAGCAATACTGGCCTATAGTTTTTGGCCTCGGAACGATCTCCTCCTTTATATATTGGGACTATGTTTCGCGCTCTTCAGGATGCCCGGTATTTCTCCCGTGTCTAGTGATCGTCTCCATATCCAGTATAGGGGCTCAGCGATTGCATTCTTGCAGTTTTTGATCAGTGTGGCATTCCATTTGTCCAGTCCTGCTGCTGAGTGTGCTTTTAGTTTCCCTATAGCTTGTGTAATATAATTTGTCGTAAAGTCGAAGTACGTTATGCTTTCCCCTTGTAGTTCTTCTTCAAAGAACGCGTTTGTATCGCATATCAGTTTTCCAGTTTTTGGGATACTGAAAGATGATTCGTACTAAGCTCTTAATATTTCCGATATTTCTGTTAGATCATCAGATAAAGCACTGTCTTCGTTTTTCAAAGGTCCAATAGTCGCATGGTTTTTCGACTTCCTTTTTGCAAAATTATAGAAGTGCTTTGAGTTAGCCTTTATCGCCTCTATAGCGTCGCCGCCTCCTTTTTCTGTATGCTTCTCAATTAGTTCCTGTATGACGCAATCGATATTCTGCAGTTTATCATTTAATATTTTTCTGGTGTTATCTTTACAGTAACTTAATTTTGCAGGTACTCTTTTTCTCTTTCAAAACAATGCCCTCTTTTGTCTCTCGAACCTGTTTCTCTTTCTCCTTTGTTGTATTTTTAGGACATGTCTTTCCACAATTTCCAGCGTCTTCTCCTCTAAGGTCGTTAGCATCTCTTCCGTTGTCTTGGTCTCGAAGATGGATTTCCAATCTATTACTTCCATGCTGGATGCAACATCTTCCCAGTTTATAGCTTTGGAGTGAAAATTAAAAATTCCGAATTTGCTTCTTTTTGCTGTTCGTGTTCTTTCCTTCCTTGCTGCTTTTATATTGGTTGTTATTTAATAATGTTGTGATCCGATATTATAATTGGGGATATTTCTACATTATCAATTAGGTTGCTGTTGTTTGTGAACACCAAATCTAGGCAGTTGTTTTTTCTTGTTTTCTGTTATTTCTTGTGTTAACATAAATTCATCAACTAGAGCTAGTGGCATTTTACCTGCTCCTGGTCTTCCCGTGTGCCCCCTTTGTTCTGGTGTGCACATATTTTTTCCTATCCTTTTATGTTTCATGAATGGAAAATTAAAATCACCACAGAGAAAAATATTTGGGTTTCTTACCTCTGTAATAGAATCAGAGAATTTTGAGGATGGCGTGTTCGGGAGTCTGTACATTACAATTAGCACCATATTTAATTTTTCAACTTTTGCTGCTACACATTCTACGTAGCTGTTTGAGGTACTTATAGTCATTTCTGCCATATGCCTTTCGCGTGAGTAAATAGCACATCCTCCTTTACGTCTCATTGTTCTGTCGGCTCGGAGGATGTTATAGTTGTCAATTTGTATTCTTATTTTATCAATACAGAACTCACAGTGTTCACAGTTCGCCTGGCAGTCCTTTAGATGGGTTTCCGTGAGGCATGCAAAGTCTGCTCCGGTTTCTTGCATGAGTCCTTTCAGGTATAAAACTTTGTCCGGGGAATGATTTGATTTAAGGCCCTGAATGTTGGCTAGGATTATTTTTATTTTTTCTCTATCATTTTCACATACATTCGATTCGTTTTCCAATAGTGGTGCCGGTTTCGTTGTCTTGTGGTCCTTCGAGAATGTGCCTCTCTTTATCTTTGCCGGTACCTGTTGTCCCGATAACGCATGAAGTGGCTTTGTGCGTGCCTTCTGTCCGGCTCTCGGATTCCTATATTTGTCAGCTGATTTTGTATTTGTTGGATGGTATTTAGCAGCTGAATTGTGCTGACTACGTCTAAAAAGTTGGTAGCCCTCTTTAATGTTCGTTTTTCCTGTTCACTTGTTGCGTTCCTTTGAGGGTGGTGGTAACGACATTTTTGTCCATATTTGCACCTCCCATATCTTGCATAGGTGTTGCAGACAGTAATTTGGTGGAACTTGCATTTTTTTCCAAATTTGCAATATCCTCTTGTATAATGTGAGTTACATAATGTGGGATGTGCATAGATGCATTGCCCATCCAGATATCTGCAGTAACCTTTTGCGTAGTATTTTCAACGGTATTTTCTACGCTTCTTCGACTTGTTATCTGGTTATCTTCTATGTTCTTAATTTTGATATTATCATTATTTTTCTTTGGCTGTTTATTTCCTACGTTCTTATTTTTAATCTTTTTATCATTTTGTTCGTTGGGCAGTTTCACTACCTCGCAACTTTTACCTGTCTCCTTTCTTTCATCTATGTCTTCATTCTGTATTCTGTATTCTGTAGTGTATTATAATGTTATTCATTATTATATTGTTATTTGTTATTTCGACGTCTCTCTCATCCACCCGAATTGTCATTGGGACATTTCCAGACTCTTGTCTCCCCATTTTACCTTCCTTTTTTGTGGCAGTCGAATTCGCTTTCTCCATTTCTTTAAATACCGCAAAGGAGTTTACAGTATACACACAAAATATATATATATATATATATATATATATATATATAATATATATATATATATATATATATATATATATATAAAATATTTAACGATGTTAGAAGGCGATGCTAGTATGCTTACGTATTTATAAGCCTTGCAACATTTCAACTTTGGTCCTATATTGGCCAAAGCTAGCGACGAGCTCAGACCTAGGTCACAGTCTAAGGACTTATTCACTATTGTGGACTCGATTCATGATAGAAGCCTAAAGTTAGGGCCCTGGTACTCTTTATGGAGTATTCGAACGAAAAGTTAAGCCTTTAATCCATGAACTACGAAGCAGGTCTAGGTAAGGGGGGAATTAACCGCAGTTTGTTTACATTTGATGTCACAAACTCAATCTGCTGCGTTAATTTCGTCGATAAATTTGACAACCGTTTAATGTTCCCAAGCTAGGTTCAGAGGCTGGAAAAAGATTGGAAACCACTGTTTTAGAAAATTATAAAAGAAGGACTTAACTATAGGCAATGGTAATAATGAACGTTACATTAGTAGGAATAAAAGTAGTAGTACTTCAGTGATTTCCGAAGTTCCTTCACAGCTTTCAGAGCAAATTTAAAAGCATATACTCCAAATATTTACGCGCGTGCGCACGTGTATATTCATGATGGAAGCCCTACGTAGCGCTTCCACATGAAAAAGAAAACTATAGTATTTGTCATTTACCATTTTATTCGACTATAGTGGATTTAATTTTCCCAGGTAAAACGTTTGAATGCTTATGGTCAGGTTGCTTCAATTAAACCCCGTTGCTTCAATTAGACCCCCTGTCCCCCTGTCCCCTCTGGATCCGCCTATGATTCGTTATCATTATATTGTTTACGTCTGTAAAACGTTTCACCATTTCTTTGGTTACTCTTAAAGTGTAAAAAGTATTTACAAAAAACTACTTACGTTTCACCATTTACTTGTAATAAATCTTCTTCAACTTTCATTCAAGGTGAATAAGTGAATAGGTTCTGTGTAAGTTCCCAATTATATACGTACAAACAATAGGCAAATAAAGTTCCGTATGACAGGAAAATTTTAAATCTTTGGTTCCCTGTTACTTGTCATAATTAAGTTCCAAATTTGGGACCACATGGACGTCAACGAGGAGCTTGCTGGCTCTCTCTTTCACACAGTAAAAAAAAATACTGTATATTAATGGAATTTATACAGTCAAGTTAAAATCTCTTTATCACTTCGAACGTTAAAGTTGCAAAAGACCCATTTTTTGTACTTCGACTTGAATGTTTTACAAACTTTACTGTTTACGGTGGGTGTACAGGGACCGTGTCCCTTTACTAGAAAGCTGCATGTTGAACGATACGCTGCCCATTATGAAATAATCTCTTATTTGAGTTTCTTTTCCAGGTTTTGATGCGACAACTTGTGCTAAGGAAATCTATTTCGGTGATAAGTGTGATCCTACAGCGAATTGTAAAGACCAAGAGGCTGGCGCCTGCGTTCTGATCCTGAGGACTGTCACAATATTATTTTTGCATTACTGATGAAGAGGGCACTGTAAACCGAGTGATAATTTGTATTCACCCAATCAATATTTCAATGGACTCAATGTGTGATTGAACGATCTTGTGCAAATGTCTGCGCGAATCGTGATTGTAACGTTGACTGCAATCTGTTAGTGTTGGTCAAATTGCTTACCCTGGTGATTGTCAAAAACTTTGTCGCATGGATGGCAATATAGTTGCTGAAGATAATGCCCAGATCACAGACCTTATTCGATGGAGAAATATGTACTGATAAGGCATACAAGTGTTGCGCGTTTGTATCCATACTGCGAGGAGGCAAACACGGAAGTAATGGACCCATATAATTGTAAACAATACTACCTTTGCCTCGAAGACGATATTTATACCAACAGAACACTACCATTTGCATGCGACAGAGGATCGTACTTTAACCCTGACACGGGACAATGTGAACTTGAAGACGAACAGTCGCCCGCGTAGCACTGTGCGACAACACAACTTTTCCCTCGTTCCCTTGATTTTCGTCAAAGAAGTTGCAGTGTCTCAGCTCCTTTGAATTTATGAACATAAAATGTACTTTAATGTTTTACTTCAAGATTTACTGCTGATTAGTAATAAGTATGTCGTTTTATCCAATAAAATAAAAAAAAAACTATCATAAAATTGAAAACACTGAATATAGATTTTTAAGGCTAATTTTTTATGGATAAATAGTAAGTAATATATTAATCATAATAGGTTCTTATTTCCTTATAGAGAGATATTGGAATTGAAGGAAATTAAAGATATACACAACACACACACACACACACACAACACACCAGAGGATCTTTGGTTAATGCGGAAATTAACCAAAATTAAGTTTACTGTATATACCTACCTAACTAAAATAGAAGTCAATTATGCCACCTGTAAGCCTAAAAATGCAATATTTCCCAAAATTCATGCGATATTTTGTTTCGAAAATATACAATACCCTTTTCAGAAGCTGCTAGGTTAAGGCTCACTTACGTTAACCAGTTAAGATATCGGTTGACTTACAGTAAAGATGGATGAAGAATTTAATTTTAAAAAGTTGCATAATAGATTGCAGACATAAGAAGATGCAGTACATTTTTCACAAGAGTGAAACTTAATACCAAAAGAAAAGGAATGTCGTAGAAAACATAAAATGGTGATCAAAATAATCGTACGTAATAATTGCGTATGGAGGTGCCAAAAAAGTGGATGTTTTGGTGTGCAATGGAACATGGTTCGAAAACACTCACAGCGCCGGCTCTTCCATTACGCAGATCACGCAGCGAGCCCCCAGCGAGCGGTATAAAAAAATTAATTAATGAATGATTGACAGAAATTTAAAAATGGACCAAATTTTGATTTTTTAAAAATTCTTCCAGCGCCATTCATTTTATTTCCATGTAAAATCTAACAATTTTTTTTGTTGTTAAAATCATAAAAATTAAAATTTAAACAAACGCCTAATGTGTGCCATCAGATCTGCCATCTCAGAAGACGACTGCACTGAAATTGCTTACTTACATACACGAAAAGCAGCTGATAGAGTTACCGTATATCCAAACCTATGGATTGCTCTCAGAATTGCAGTCACTCTTCCAGTGACCTAACCACAGCCGAAAGGAGCTTCTCCAAGTTGAAGCTAATTAAAACGTACCTCAGGTCAACAACTGGCACAAGAACGTCTGAGTGGGCTTGCCATCATGAGCATCCATCGGGAGGTAGGCCGGAAGCTGTCCTATGATGATATTATTGATGAATTTGCAATAAAAAAGCCAGGAGAGAAAGGTTTTGAATGTATGTGATAAGTATATATCTATCTAAATAAACTTATTAGGTTTTGTATATTTAATTGTATATAAACCATTATTGTGCGAAATATATATATATATATATATATATATATATATATATATATATTTTAGGGGCCCAAAGATATTTGCGCGTAGGGCCCCCAAAAGGTTGGAGCCGGTACTGGACACTCATATTCCATTGTCTAAGATTATTATATTTATTTATTGCTAAGCAATAGCATACACCCACATAAAATTTTGAAATTAAAACCGACGCAGTAATAGACTATGTAAGGGAAATTAATTGCACTATCCTAACCTAATTTAAATTAACTTAACTTAACTTATAATATGCACCCTTTCAGGTTTGTGCTGATACAATATTGGAAAACCCCGTGAAATGCTACACTACCCGGATACATATAGTTTACGTTCTATTTTAGTTAGGCCACGGTTCATATATCTTAGTTTTAGTTCATTTCCGCTTTTAAAAAAAGGCCAAAATTGAATTCTGCGCATGAAATTACCTTGAAAAAATATGAGTATATCTTTCTAGTAAAAATCAGCAGTGATGAAACCGAGAAGACCGCACAGCGCACACACACAATATATATATATATATATATATATATATATATATGATGAATAAAACCACGAAGGAAAGGAAACACAAAATGGTGCTCAAGCGCTTTCGTCTAATGACATCCTCAGGAACACTGAAGTACATAAAAAGGTTACAGCCTATATATAGGTTACAGAAAGAAAAAAAAAGAGAAAAAAATAAATAACATACATACACACACACATATATATACATATACATACATATCTATATATACAAATACATACATACATACATACATACATATATATGCAATAAACAGAGAAGTAAAAAATAAAAAAATAAAAATTAAAACCTTAAAGGATTACCAGTGAGGCGTACAGATTTGTAAGGAAAAATATCGATTTTTAGCACAACCCCTTATCGCCCCTCCTCTCCAATATTTATATGGAGTTTTTCGAAATTACCTATATTCCGAGAATCCTGGGGGTTGGCATCCCTTGGTTGCGGTACGTCGACGATATTTTGTGTATCTGGCCCATGAATCGTGACCTGGATAGCTTCCTCCTTCAGTTAAATGATCAAGTCCCCTCCATTAAGTTTACTTTAGAAGTGGAGCAAGACAATTCAATCCCATTTTTGGATGTGCGTGTACATAGGGAAAGCCCAGGTTTTAAGTTTAGTATCTATCGGAAAACGACAAACAATTTGTCCTACGTACACTTTTACTCGGGACATGATACCCCGACTAAGAAGGCCATATTTTCATCAATGTTTCTCCGCGCCCTTAGGATCGCCAGTCCGGAATACATCGATGCCGAATTGGAAAAAATCACGGTATTGGAAGTGATTTGTGTTATCCATCTGCGTTTATGGAATCTTGTCTCAACAAGGCAAAACGAACTTTCTATCGTGTCAATATTAACACTCGCACTTTGTCAAAAAATATTTTAGTACTTCCATTTTTCCCGGGCTTTTTAGGCATTGCTAATGTACTTAAACTTTTGGATATTAATGTAGTATTTTCATATAACAATATTGTGAAAAATATCATAGTAAAAAATAGCCCTACCAATAATTCAGGCATTATCTATAAAATTGGCTGTAAACAATGTGATTCCTTTTACATAGGTCAGACGGGAAAGGATTTGCACACACGTATAAAACAGCATCAATATTCCGTTAGAACAGGACAGTTGTCCAGTGCCCTTTTTGTCCATTTGTCAGAGTTAGCCCACTGTATTGATTGGAATAATGCTTCAGTTTTATTCCATTCAAGCAACATTGTTAATAGAAATATTCTTGAGACTGCCATTATCCAACTTTCAAATAACTTCAACATAAGCAAAGGTCTTTTTCAACTCGATCCTGTTATTTTGAATTCCTTTAAAACAGATTTAGATAAGAAGGGTAAAACATTAAATCTTTGGTAAACTTGTCTGCTACTTTATTAACTTTTAATTTGCATTTTATTTTTTTTATATATATCGAAACCTGACCATAGGCAGCAGTGTGTTAAAACCCGGGCAGAGTTCCAGTATAAATTTGTATTTTTATAATCCATTTGATCTTGTGCTAAAAATCGATATTTTTCCTTACAAATCTGTACGCCTCACTGGTAATCCTTTAAGGTTTTAATTTTTAATTTTTTATTTTTACTTCTCTGTTTATTGCATATATATGTATGTATGTATGTATGTATGTATTTGTATATATAGATATGTATGTATATGTATATATATGTGTGTGTGTATGTATGTTATTTATTTTTTCTCTTTTTTTTTCTTTCTGTAACCTATATATAGGCTGTAACCTTTTTATGTACTTCAGTGTTCCTGAGGATGTCATTAGACGAAAGCGCTTGAACACCATTTTGTGTTTCCTTTCCTTCGTGGTTTTATTCATCATAAATATTTTTCACGTGTTACTTTCGTGAAATAATTTTCATATATATATATATATATATATATGCTGTAAAAAAGTTCGCAAACCATCTGGTAATTAGTATTTCATTCCCAGATGTAGCTGCAAAATTAAAGAAAGCACTTTTTTATTTAATCATGAAAATTATCTCAACACGTTTGTCTTTCGTTAATTTCCCAGCCATATCGGAAAAAAATATATTAATTATCGCATGGCGCGCGAATTCTGTTACCTGCATATATATATATATATATATATATATATATATATATATATACAGGGTGGCCCAAAAGTCTGTCGCCCCGGAAAAAAATAGTTTAAAATGCGTCGGGGCAGCATACTTTTGGGCCACCCTATATATATATATATATGTGTGTGTGTGTGTGTAAACCCTAGATCCTGTCCCAAAGCTGGATCTTATCTGTTAGCAGATAGTGAGTGAGCTATATTTTAGGGCCTCTTTGTGAGTGACCCGTTGCCCACATTGGGTTTCCATCACGGAACATAAAAAACTATAGTATTTGTCATTTACCTTTACTTATTCAGACTATAGTGGATTTAATTTTTCCAGAAAAGTTCCTTGTTCCATGCACGGTCTGTGTGTAACATAAGTTTCTCAGGGTACCATTCTGAATTGTAAAACATATATATATATATATATATATATATATATATACACTCGTATATGTATTAGGAAAAATCACAATACCGCGACAAAATTTATAAGTATACCCTCAATAAGGATTTTTTTTAATTCGTCCATCTCATAAGCACTCAATTAGTTAAATCAGTCTCAATATTTTATATAAAATTATTTTAAAATCTGCAAAACACTTCACTTTTCTACGTGAAGGTCAAAATATGATAACAAAAACCCACCCTAATAGACAGAGTTTATTTCCACAACAGTTTCGATGCCCACTGGCATCCTCTTCGGTTGGATACAGAAAAACGAATGAACCAAAAACAAGAAGGAAATCTTTTCTGTATCCACTCGAAGAGGATGCCAGTGGGCCTCGAAACTGTTGTGGAAATAAACTCTGTCTAGAGTGGGTTTTTTATTATCATATTTTAAAATCGTTTTCCGCTCCAAATCTGTACGTTTGCTATGTCAATAGCGTGGTCGTACCCTTCCCTATATTTAACCAAACAGCTATCATTGTTTTCCCGTTCTCGGGCTATATTTATGCTCAGTGCCGGCTCCAACCTTTTGGGGGCCCTACGCGCAAATAATATATTTGGAGCCCCTAATATATATTATATATATATATATATATATATATATATATAATATATATATATATATATATATACTGCAAACCCACAAGAAAAAAAAACATTCATTCATTTCACGTGTTTAATTGTGAAATTCATCCCATATATATATATATATATAAGATTATATATAATATATATATTTTTTTTATTGGGATTGTTAAACCTCCTTCGCAACATCTAAAGTCATATGACGAAGGGGACCTACAGCTTTACGTGGGATCCGAACCACGGGTCGCTACATAATCTGGGCGCGGAGGACGGTCTCCCATCCAACTACTACCCAGACCCAATGTCGCTTAACTTCGCTGATCTCCTGGAAGTGGTGTTACGACATTGGCCACGACGTAGCCCATATATATATATATATACACAGGGTGTTTCATAACATGTAGGACGCACTTTCAGGATGGATTCAGGACCTGAAAACAATGAAAAAAGTTTATATAAACATATGCCCGAGATCGCTTTGTTTCCGAGTTACAGCCCGTTATGTGTTCCAGCAAGTATCCGCCGTACTTTTAAAGGAAGTGCTTAAAATGACCGCATTGCACCTGAATACACGCCTGAACTCGCCTCGTCATAGACTGCCTGACGCGTTCAAACATTCCAGGTATTGCTCAGATTTTCTGGCATCCTTCAGATGACTCCACAGGTAAAAATCGAGTGGATTCAGGTCCGGGGAGCGAGCAAGCCACGCAATGGGTCCTCCACGGCCTATCCATTTATCAGGGAAATGGCCAACCAAATAGTCTCTGGCTACTCGACTAAAATGAGGCGGAGCGCCGTCATGCATAAACCACATACGACGTCGGACACCAAAAGGAACTTCATCTAGTAAATCGCTTAAATCATTCCTTAAAAAATCGGAATAGGATTCTCCTGTTAATCTTCCAGGCAAAACAAAAGGACCGATTAAGTTGTCGGCAATAAGTCCTGCCCGTACATTGATACTAAATTGTTGTTGGTGCCTTGACTGGATGATGGCATGCGGATTCTCTTCGGCCCAGTGATGAGTGTTGTGAAAATTGATCACGCCATTTCATGTGAAGGAAGCCTCATCAGAAAACAACACGGAGGTAGAAAAAGAGTATCGCGAGCACACTGTAGAAGGAACCAAGTACAAAAAACCTCTCGTGGTGGGAAATCAGCTACAGTCAGGCCTTGTACTCTCTGAATGTGAGATGGGTAAAGCTGTTGTTCCCGTAAAATTCCCCACACATTGTGTATCTTACACCCCCTGCTGCTGCTATCCTTCGGATGTTGACACCAGGATGTTCCTCCACGCGATTCAGGACCCGCTCCTCCAACTCAACAGTTCTGGCACTGATTAGTCTACCACCATCTGAAACTCGCTTGTTGAATGATTCTGTATCACCAAGACGCTCGTCTATTCTCTGAAGGGTCTTATCTGGCAAACGGCGATTCGGAAACCTTTCCAGCATCCAGACGTCTTGATGCTGCCGCATTACACTCGGCAAGTCCATACATGAGATGCATGTCTGCCAGTTCTCTGTTTGAATAAGCCCCCATTCTCGCTTCAAATGCACACTATCACTGAATAGCACAAAAACTTTTAAGGTTTTTTTTCTCGCTGGACTGCACTTATTCACGGTAAGAAGTTACGAATACGAACAGTAAAACATCGCGATGCACCTCTGAGGCTCTGACTGACTGATAGCTCTACACTCAACGATACTGAAACATGTCATAGAGTAGTACGAAACATTACAATCGGCAAGCCCATACATGAAATAAGTCTCGTACACACTCACAAACATTGTCGGCAAGCATTGTTTGTAAACAGTTTGCGGAAGGAATTGCTGGAACACAAAACGGACTGTAACTCGGAAACAAAGCGATTTCGGGCATATGTTTATATAAACTTTTTTATTGTTTTCAGTTGGTGAATCCATCCTGAAAGTGCGTCCCATGCGTAATTCGCTGTTATACAGACACGAGTAGAAAAACTTTGTTTCTATACAGTTACTTAATTAAGCTCAAGATTATGCGGAATGTGCCCTCCTCCATTATCAGTGCATGCTTGCAACCTTGACTTCTTCATTATCGACGGCAGTACCGCATCAAAGATTTTTTCTTGGTAATAAGCAGCAGTGATTTTGGCATTTTGATCAAAAAACAATGCGGACGTTCCCTGCAAAGTCGATCTAGACTGATAGAATTTTTGTCCTGTCTTCCATAAAGGTCTTCCGTAAAGATCTTCTCGTCGCTGAACCAAATTTTCGACACTTCTCTGAGAATCGATCTAACAGCACGACATTTTTCAACTCTTGCTTGCTTATTTGATGCAGAGAGCTTATGAACTTCGACTCTTTTAAAACATTTAAGACCCAGATCATCTTTTACTATACGACGAACACTAAAGCGAGAAATATCAGTAGTTTTTTAAATTTCTCTAACGGACTTGTGGGTGTTGGGCCGTTCTTCTTGACTGCATATCATGGATGAAACCGTGTCAATATTTTCCTCAATACGTGATGTTTTTTGCCTTCCACTACCTTCTTTTCGTTTGGTCAACCCTGTGATATCGATTTTCTTTGAGATATTGAAGTTCAGGTATCGTCCATCATTTATTTGGAAACTCTTTCTTCTTTCGTTTTGCACCCCAGTGTTTCTCCTTACGCAGGTTCAATATCAATGCTTCATCTTCCAAAGAGTATTTCATTATGTTATAACTTGTTCACCAACTATAGCAGAATGATGGTCTGAAATGAAAAAGGAAATAAATTAATTATTTTGTGTAAAAATTAGGAAAATTAGTTATTTATGGAGAAACTAACTGTCATCTGAAAGTATCAGTTGCTGACTTTGACCGCCTTTCAATTGAGCACCATATTCTGATACATCCCTCCAGTTGTGAGCCTGTACCTCTACTCCTGGGACGTTGAATCTAGATTCAAAGCCAACGTTTGAAAGAGTAAAAGTATAGGTACAACATACGACCTCAGCAGTAAGATCAATAGACAGGGTGAGCCACAATATTTTTTCAAAAGTTGGGTAATAGTTTTCTTTGGCCCACCCGGTATATTACATACATTCAAAACCTTTTTATCCTGGCTTTTTTTATTGCAAATTCATCAATAATATCATCATAGGACAGCTTCCGGCCTACCTCCCGATTGATACTCATAATGGCAAGCTCGCTCAGACGTTTTTGTGCCACTTGTTGACCTGAGGTACGTTTTAATTAGCTTCAACTTGGAGAAGCTCCTTTCAGCTGTGGCTACGGTCACTGGAAGAGTGACTGCAATTCTGAGAGCAATCCATAGGTTTGGATATACGGTAACTCTATCAGCTACTTCTCGTGTATGTAAGTCAGCAATTCCAGTGGAGTCATCTTCTGAGATGGCAGATCTGATGGCACACATTAGGCGTTTGTTTACATTTTAATTTTTATGATTTTAACAAAAAAATTGCTAGATTTTATATGGAAATAAAATGAATGGCACTGGAAGAGTTTAAAAAAATCCAAATTTGGCCCATTTTTTGTACTACTCACTGGGGGTTCTCCCGCCTCGCAGGGCTGTTTATCCCACGTACTTTTTTGGACCCCCAACAAAGAATAGCATAGCTAATACACCTTTTCTTAGTTATTCCTCTACTTACAGTATATTCGGCCGTATCACTTCAACATTCAAAATTCAAAAACTTCATTCAGGAAAGAATACAAGTGATAGAATTTTATAGTTTGTAAATATTTGTTATGACATTAATATATTCACAGTACTCTCATATGACTATGTCCTTGGAAACATGGAGGCTTTTCAGGCAAAATTAATGGCATTTAGTTTATTTATTACATAAAAATAGTGAAAGTGGCAAGTGATAGTAATAGTGATAACAAAAAATAATAATAATAGCAATAATAATTTTACAAAATGTTACATAATTTTAAAGTAAATTATTTATTGTACATTTAGTAGAAAACAAATGAAGCTTAATAAAAAAATATAAAAAGAATAAATTACGAAATTAAAAGTGCTTAATGAAATTAGCATATTTTAAAAAGTTGATTGCAAAATGGGAACTTCATTAATATGGTAAAAATGGCAGTCGTGAACTTATATATGAGTAGGAGCTAATGAAGTGCTATTTTAGTGATGGAGACTGCCTGATATGCATGGAAGTCGCATTCCATACATCTGCTCCTTTGAAAGAGAGCGCATTTCCTACAGTTTCTATTGTATAGATATGTTTGTGTATAAAACCACTGGGAAGTCTGGTGTTATAACGATGGTGTATTTGATGGGGTGGGGTGATTGCTCTTTGAATGGGTGATGTATGTCGATTTTTATTGATAACTTTGAACATATTGACAGCAAAACTGGATTTGTATAAGTCATTTAGTTTTAAAATGTTTAGCTCTTTAGACATTGGAGAAGTGTGACTTTGTCTGTTGTCATTATTCGAGAGTTCGTAAACATTTTTTATGAAGAACTGAGTTTTTGAGGCATTCAAAACCCACGAGGTTTTCTCTGTCTCAATCAGAAATAGTATAAAGATCAGAGGTCAAGTGTACCATAGCCGTCTCGCTTTGTGGAACGGGTGGAGAAGTGAAGAATGTAATCATCGGCATAGGAGTGGATAGGACAGGAAGTGCGATTTAATAGATCATTGATAAATAAAAGAAAAAGAATGGGTGACAGGAGAGAGCCCTGAGGAATATCACTATTAATAACTTTAGGAGAAGAACACTGACCATATACAACTGTAGCTATAGATCGGCCAGAAAGGAAATTAGAGATGAAGGCACAGCTAGAAGGATAGAAACCTAGGGGAGGACAGTTTGGAAATTAAGAATTTGTGCCAAACTCTATCAAAAGCTTTTGATATGTGAAACGTAATAGCAACCGTTTCACCAAAATTCCGAAAGGAGGATGACCAAGAATCAGAGAAATACTGCATGCAAGAAGATCGCCAGTAGAGCATACCTTGCGGAAACCATACTGACGATCTGCAAGAAAATTGTGAGAAGAAAGTTGCTTGAGAATCTTCCTTTTTAGGATAGATTCAGAAACGTTAGAAAGGCAAGAAATCAAAGCAATTAGACGATAGTTGGAGGGTTGAGGGCGGTCACCCTTCTTTGGGACAGGCTGAATGAAAGCAAACTTCTAGCAGGAAAGAAAAGTGCCAGATGAAAGACAAAGACGAAAGTGTTTGCCTAGGCAGGGTGTCAGCACAGAAGCACAGTTCTTGAGAGCAACAAGAGGAACACCTTCAGGACCGTACCATCCTAGAGTTGAGCCCAGGTAGGGCAGAAAGAACATCTTTAGAAGAGATTCTAATTTTAGACATAATAATGTCAGAGGGAGGAGGAGATGGAGGAACAGTACCGGAATCGTCCAGGTTTGAGTTGGAGGGGAAAGTTTGAACTAAAAGTTTAACTTTTTCAGGAGAAGAGACGGCAACTGAGCCATCAGAATGGAAAAGAGGAGTGAAAGAAGAGGAAGTAAAGTTGTTGGAGATGTTCTTAGCTACATGCCAGAAAGAGTGACACGAATTAGAATTGGATAGGTTTCTACATTTTGGGCAGATGAAGACATTTTTGATGAATCGAAGAACAGATTTTGCACGATTCTGGGCAGAAATATAAGCTGAGTGAGAGTCAGGAGTTGGATGGCGACGGTACTTTCTGAAAGCCTCCTCTCTGTTACGGATAGCATTAGAGCAAGCAAAGTTAAACCAAGGTTTTTTGCATTTGTTGTAGGAATAGAATATGGAATGACGCCTCCATGCCCGAGAGAATCACCTCCGTGATACCCTCAGCACACTCGGAAGGGCTCCAGCCACGGAAGCAGTAATCATTCCATGAGAAATCACAGAAGTACTGCCTAAAGGCCTCCCAATCAGCGGCGCCAAAGTGCCGATGGCATCTCTTCTTGGGAGGATCCAAAGGCCGAATTGAAGCCATAGGACAAGAAACAGATATAAGATCGTAGTCGAAGGAGCCCAACGGAGAAAAAAGTTTGACAGAGTAAGAAGGAGGATGAGAGGTGAGAAATATATTCAGAATGATGGGTCTTTTTCCAAGGCGATCGGGGATACGATTAAGGTACTCTACAATCTGCTCTAGGTTATTCACACGTGCTTTAACTAAATCCTGGCAAAATCTTGACTGTACCATGATACAAACTTTTATGTCCTCACCCTTCATGAAGCCCATGGAAATTAATTGAGTGTCTTTCCTCTTTTCTCCACGGGTCATTCCATGTCAGTTCAACGGAATTTTGGGTCGAAAAAACGTGACCATCACCGATTTTTTTAAAATTGGCACACTTATAGATCTCTGTGGGAAAAACAGAATGGCACTTGTTTCAACACTCTACGTCATATGGTTCCAGAGATATGGCCATTCGAATTTTGTAAAAAAAGGTCAATTTCCAAGGTCATACCATATTTCAACATGAAATATCTCAGCTCCTATTGCACTGACAGAGACCATTTAAACACTATTTTAAAGCTTTTAAGCAGATCTACAACTTTGTCTCTATTCAGATTTTACCTCAGTGGTAAAAAAAAAGTTGATCTTATTTTTTACCTTTGACCTTGTGTAGGTCATTTGATGTCACAACCGATTTTTTTATCCTTTCACCTAATTTTGTATACATATGTCTGTCTTAACCTAGAATAAGATTTTAGTGTTGATTAAGTTAGTATAGACGCTACAGACATTTCAGTGGACCATACCTACCTCCATTTTGACCAAGTACCTTTTTTCTACCAAACTTTGGAGCGCCGTTTCTTTGGAACTGTTTGAGCTAGAGTGTTAAGAAAAGTACCATTAGATTTGTCTCACTGAGATCTATAATGTCTGCTATTTTAAGACAATTCTCCTTTTAATATGTATATTAAAATAACCTATTCCTTATTTTTACCAATTGAGTTATAAGAACCGATTCTTGTCTAGCTGGGTGAAACCATGAAAAAAGAGGCATCAACATAACTTTATATTTAAAAAAGGCAGTTATTAGGTATTTACAATATATTTTATGGAAGCCATTACTGTTACATTTATAATAATAATAAAGTATTTGTATACGCCTTTCAAGGTAATTATTTATCCTACCAAAGATTTGACCTTAGACAAAAACTGAGATCATTATTCAACAGCAAACAGTAAGAAAGAAAAACCTATAATAAGACTTTAGTCCTGCCTAATAAGACTCAAATTTAAATAGGAATGCTAAGATACTAACCTAAATACAAAATATAATTAATAGATAATAAATGGTACAATAAACATAATGGTTTTAATAAACAATGATAATAAAAATTTAAGTACCACTAAACTAACTTACAGACATTTCATATGAAATAAGTCTTATGTGTACCTAATATTAATTATCAATGAAAAAAAAAAACAGGCTGGTAAAAAAAAATCACATCGATGAGGCAAAAAAGCTTACAATTACAATTACAATTACATACACAAATATAACTATCTATTCGATATATCTAAATATATATCTAAAATAAATATATATCTATAAAAATATCTATCTATATCTAAGTATAACTAAATAAACTATCAAAGGTTTATTTTCATTGGATTGATGTATGACTGCTAGAGGGGTATAATTTTAACAATTGACATTAATTGATCAATTACATCAATTATAGCTCAAAAATCATATACAATTACCTTTATTTTTATTTTATTTGATTTGAGTATACAATTACAATTAATGGAAATTAAGATCAATTAATTAAAAATACAATTATAATTATTATCATTGTATCCAACCCTCTGTTAAAAGCTATTTTGCTTAGATGGCAAAATAAAATTTGGGACCTACTGATCTTGTTTCAGAGGGTACAACAAGAAAAAATGTGCAGTTTGATTTACAGATTGGAATAAATACAGAAGATCAAAAAATCCTTGCTCCAAGGAGCTTATTTTCATATGAGTACATACTGTTGTACACTGAATAAATACGTACACAAAGTTAAGTAATTCTATTAAAAACTCCTCTAACTCTTAAAACTGAACTTATTCTATAGGGTAGTATCCTATAGACCTAGTATAAGGTACTTATATACGTACATAGCTTTACCTTTAAACAGGATAGCAGGTTCGAAGTTCTTCACACTTTTGAATGTCCATATAAATTAATTAATTATGTAATTTAAATTACCTATATTATATAATTCTCTGAATTATACAAAAAAAAATAATTTTATAATAGGGCCGGATACTTATTCGACCAAATAACTGGGTTAGGTTAGATAATTACCGATTTTTTTTTTAAATTAGCAGACATTATATATCTCAGTAAGAAAAATCTAATGGTATTTTTCTCAACACTGTAGCTCAAACAGTTCCAAAGATACGGTGCTCCAAAGTTTGGTGAAAAAAGGTACTTGGTCAAAATGGGGGTGGGTATGGTCCACTGAAATGGCTGTAGCGTCTATACTAACTTAATCAACACTAAAAATCTTATTTTAGGTTAAAGTAGACATGTGTACCCAAAACTGGGTGAAAGGAGAAAAAAATCGGTTGTGCAATCAAATGACCTACACAAGGTCAAAGGTCAAAAATAAGATCAACTTTTTTTTTTACCACTGAGGTAAAATATGACTAGAAATAAAGTTGTGGATCTGCTTAAAAGCTTTAAAATAGTGTTTAAATGGTCTCTGTAAGTGCAATAGGAGCCGAGATATTTCATGTTCAAATATGGTATGACCTTGGAAATTGACCTTTTTTTACCAAATTCGAAGGGCCATATCTCTGGAACCATATGACCTAGAGTGTTGAAACAAGCGTCATTCTGTTTTCCTCACAGAGATGTATAAGTGTGCCAATTTTCAAAAACATCGGTGATGGTTACGGTTTTTTGGGTTCCGTATCGTTGTAATATTTTAGTTGATTAATAGTTTTGTAAATATGAGCTGTTTTAGATGAAATATTCTTTTTATAAACATCCTTCAAAATGGATATTATTTTAGAATAAATTTATGGCTAATCGGACCTTCCGAAGTATAATATAGTCACACAACACACAAACCAGACAGTTTTTCCCCTATCCACGCAAGAACGATCTTAACCACCATTGCTTATTTTTTCTATTACTATCTGAGTAGATAGTAGGCTATCCAAAACTGGCATGTTGATAATTTGTATTAATTATAATCATATGATTCAAACTACTGTATTTATTTACATAAATTTTGTACGCGCTGATTTTATGACGTAATCAAATTGAAATGTACAAAATATTGGGGCTGCTTTATCACACTCGTCTCAAACTGTTTTATCTGTATCAACATTTAGATACTCGTAGATAAGATCTTTGAGGCTTGTTATCTCATGAATTATAAGTTATGTATGATATATTAGAGGAAATAAAGCGGCAAACCACGTTGAAAGTATGTTTTTTCATCGCTAAATCGCTTGTCATTTATGATATATAAAAAGTTGCTGACGTAAAAATAAGTGATTGTTTGAAGAGTTTCAAACAGAAATTATTACCCTTATCACTACTTTTATGTAAGGCCTATTTTTAATAAATCAAAATCATAATTATTGTGAAATGACTCAATGTAATATTATGAATGAGTCCTTGAAATAAATTAGATAATCACATAAAAAATCTTTGCTGTTATCGTTAATTAAGTAAATTATTTTCTCAAGCTCAGAATGAGCTTCTACTAAAGGAGTAAAGGAAAACAATGTCTTTGTTCTTTATTTTTGTATTATTATTGTATCATTACATTTCCTCCGTTCATTAAAACGTGTCAGTAATACTGTATAACTTCGCTTTTGAAATCTAGTAATGATATTTTGTTACCGGTTAAGTGAGCTATACCTAATTTGGAACTGGGTATAAGTTTACTTTTATTATTGAAATATAGAGGCCGACTTCTTAAATAAAATTTATCTAATATCCCTAAATTCCAGTTTAATTAAATCTCTATTAAAGGAACAAAGAATAGGTAAAATATTAAATAAAAAAATAATACTAACAGTATTTAGCTAAATACAAAACATAGTGTCCAATTCAATTTACAAATCCAGTCTCCATTTATGAGATAACCTTTAATAAACAATGAATTTATTTCAGTCATCAAAAACTTAAAAACCCAAACTTCAGATATATATATACCCTGTAACCTTGTAGAAATTCCGTGCGTCGGTCTCTCTTCACACGGAGGTCAGGCTGGTGGCCCCTCCTCTAGACCTGACTTGATGCAGGATAGAATTGCTGTCCTGAGCTCTCCAACTAAACATAGCCAGTCACACCGGGCTCATCTGAGACCGTCCTGAGCCAGGCGTCTAATCTTCTTTTAAAGACTTCAGTTTTGACATCTGTGTTGTTTCTGATGTCTTTGGGTAGCCGATTGAATAGTCTTGGCCCTCTGACAACAAAGCTACTTTTTTCAAAGTTGAGGATATCCCTTGTCTGGCTTTTAATTCGGGAACACTACTGTACATATTCTAATTTCCTATTTTTCAGGGTTGTTTGGGTGGTTATGGGATGCAGTTTGAGGGTGGGTACTACGTTTTCTATTATTTTCAATCCGTACAGGATATACACAAAATTCTCTCCCGATTATAAACTTTAATTACATGAAATTCAAAGAAGACATAGTAATGCTTCGTTTTGCATGTTGTTGCATAACACATCAAGTTTATTATGTTTCTCATTAAATCTCAACATATGCGCCGTTAGTAACCGCAGTGTTGGGCACTAAAGCGTTAATCCGATAACAGTTAATTAACGAAGTTAACTTTTTTTAACGGACTATTAACGGAAGTTAATTTCCATTTATCATTATCGGACCAGTTAACTTCCGATAACTCGATATTTAGTCTGTTAAAGTCCGTTAACACGTTAACTGCGAGGAGTCATTCACGGAAGATCACCGCTCCGCGAATGAATTCAAACCGCCATAACTTCAGTTCCCGCCATAATAATTCTCTGGTAAATTAAAATTTAGTTAATGGTTAGTGGTTACAAGGGTTTCAAAACATGTAATCAGTACATTTTTTATTAAAAATAAAAAAAAAAGTTATTAACCAAAAAAGTTGCAAAACTTGATAAAAATACAGTTAAATACCTATTTATTGTTGGATTTTGCATAAATAAACATTTTCTATGGGTTTTAAAGCTTTTTTCCTTGATTTTTTTAAAATGTTAGTAAAGAAATAGTTATCGTTAACGGATTATCGTTAACTTCCGTTAACTTTGTAGTAAAATTATCGGATTATCGTTATCGGAGTTAAAAATTGGGGTTAACGGATTATCGTTATCGAAGTTAACTTTTTGATTAACGGTGCCCACCACTGGTTACGCGTAACACATCCAAGCGAAATTCGAGTTCACGCCGTACGTTCACTAGCATATCTCTCGTGACACTGTTGATAGCATCGCAAATCCTTGTAAAAGAGCGTCAATGTCAGCAACAGGAGTATGGTACAAACATTCCTTTACGTATCCCCACAGAAAGAAGTCCAGGGGCTTCGTTGGAAAGCCTGGCAACCGTTTCGTCTGAAACACTGGAACTCTAGTCTTGTCCATCACAATGCTTGTCTCCAGGAACTTGTGGTACCAGTTCCTAATGCTATGCTTCGAAAGAGCGTTCTTGCCATAATGACGGCGGTAGTCCCGTTGAACGGTAATCACGGACTTTGACTCCGCAAACCAAACACCTTTTTGTTAGGGTTACCATACGTCCGGTTTTTCCCGGACATGTCCGGGAAATTTGAATAATTATAACATTGATTTTTGAGGCCATATCACTTGTTCTTATTTATAGATATTCAATGTAGACGACATGTAGTACACAGTATATGTACACACATTAATACCACGTGAGTTGGTAGATACTGATACAGATACACCCCCCTCTCCGGAGTGTCCTCTTTTTTGAAGATTCAAATATGGTAACCCTACTTTTGCTTCCTCCTGCGGAGGTGCCATTTTGTTTCGGTCAATCACCAATGGGTCCCAATCAGGTACAACAGGCTCTGCAAATAAGAGAAAAAACTTGATGTGTTATCCAACAACATGCAAAACAAAGAATTACTGTGTTTTCTTTAGATTTCACGTAATTATTAAAGTTTATAATAGAAAAAGGACTTTGTGTACACTGTACACCTATTAAGGTGTACCTCTCTCTTTTTCTTTCCAACGTATATAGATTTAATATACTTGGTCTTTCCCATTAGTTGAGTTCTTTACAACCATCAATCTTGGCTGTGAAATTTCTTTGTATTTTTTCTAGTTTACTGATCTTTTCTTTCTTATATGGAGACGTCAAGACTTAGCAGTATCCCAGTTTTGGTATGTACTGTTTACAGTAAGGGAATCATTACTTTGTCTCTTCTTTTAAAAGTTCTCAGTATCTGTTCCGTAATTATTATCGTCTTGTTTATCGCTATCTGATTTTGTCTCAAATTTGGCGTCGTTGATTATTATAACTCCTAAATCTTTTACGTCTGTTTCTTTGTATTTTCAGCCGATTTGAGGCATAATATCCCGTTTGTTTTAGCTCCTCATTTTTTCCCTATCTTAGGAGCTGGAATTTTCCGGTGTTAAATTTCATGTTGTTTGCTTCTGACCAACTGTATATTCTGTTTATGTCCGGCTGTAAGGATTTCGCATCGACTGCATTTCTAATGTTCCTGTTGATTTTTGTATCGTCAGCAAAGGATGTTACTATACTGTTGCTTGTTACATCGTTATCTATATCTGTTCGCCTGATAATGAAGAGAAGTGGGGCTAATAAATAATAAATTAAATAAATTAAATTAAAATTAAAAATAATAATAATTAATAATAATAATAATTATACCATACCTTGTGGTACTGAGCTACTTACATCCGATTCTGATAATGGCATTCAGTGGATTTTAACAACTTACTGTCGTTCTCTGAGAAAGTTATAGATCCATACATATATTAATAACGTATTTATATTAAGTATTTAAAAGTGAAAAGTATATAAAATATACTGTAGAAACGTAAAGCAACAGTTAAAATATACAAAGTTTAAAAGGTGACAAATTTTACAAACAATATCTTACCAGGTTATTGTAGGAGTGATAACCTGACTGTAAAAATGTTCGGAATGGTTAAATGTTGAAAATTCATATTAGAATTCTTTGAAAGTTAAAATGAGTGATTGCAGATTTCTTTTCCCGTGGTGAAGCAGAAGAATTTACCAAGCTATGTTTAAGTCAAAAGCAGAACTACAGTCCTTGAGGGTTGGTTTCATTCTAAGGATACAGGGGCGTAAATCCACCAGTGGTGGGCACGCGCAACAATTTTTGTAGCGCCGCAACCGCAACCGCAACTCTGCTGAAATAGTTGCGCCACACGCGCAAGCGCAACCCTTTTCAAAAAGTTGCGCCGCAAGCGCAAGCGCAACCAAAAATGTTGCGCCGCAACTTTTTGCGGCGCAACTGCCCACCTTTGCATTTAATGTATATCTGCAGTGGTGGGCACGCGCAACAATTTTTGTAGCGCCGCAACCGCAACCGCAACTCTGCTGAAATAGTTGCGCCGCACGCGCAAGCGCAACCCTTTTCAAAAAGTTGCGCCGCAAGCGCAAGCGCAACCAAAAATGTTGCGCCGCAAGTTGCGCCGCAACTTTTTGCGGCGCAACTGCCCACCTTTGAAATCCACACAAAAATGTTGGAGGATCTAGTGAGGGAGGGTGCGGGAGGGAGGTGTCCCCCTCCCGCGGTTGAGAAAATTTTTAAAACGCAGTACTCAAAAACATGTTTTGGTGGCATCTGGAGCATGGATAACTATCTGAAGGTGATTCAAGATTATATCTACATGGGTGGAAGCAGAGTTGCCAGGTTGGTAGAAATGTAGATGTTTAATATACCTAGTTCTTATATATATTATTCCGAACCATCAAAAAACATTTTTGGAAATTTCGCTGGAAAATAAATGCAAAGTGAATTTAAGCAGATATTTTATTGTTAATTACTGTCACAAATATGATACAGCATACTTGTCACTTGGAGGTAAATTGATAGGAAGAAAGCCATCACCAATAATGAAAACTAAACAGGTTGACATCATCATCGTCTCGGGCTAACCTTAGAGTGGATCTCTCGGGCTAACCTTAGAGTGGATCTTAGGGTCTTTGTTAGCCTTAGCTTCTGTAGATCTGTAGATCATCTCAATAACGTTATACACACACGACTACTGGTAACTGGCATTGCCAAAGATGACTTTCCTAATCTCGGACCGTGAACAAAAAATCATTTAGCAATGATTCCACATCTATTCCATCAAGCAGTTCTTGATGTATATGACAAATGGCAAAAGCATTCAGTCTTCTTTGGCCAGCTGTATTCCTTATACAGTGGCGGCTCGTGACTAAAAATTCTAGGGGCGCTGTCTCTAAGAATGTGTTGAAATAATTACTGAAATAAAAGGATGAGCATTGAGCAATGAATAAAAGTTTCAAAAGTTATTGAAAAAGTTATTCAGTGAGCTCATCCTTATATTGTTCTTGATTATTTCAATTGTAAATAAAAAATTTAGGGGTACTGCAGTTCCGCAGTGCCTACCGACGAGCCGCCACTGTTCCTTAACCAGTTTTCAGTCTTCGTAGACTACTAAATGATCGCTCTGCTTCTGCGGAAGATGCTGGGGACAGAATCAGGAGCTTCGTCAATGCCTTCACAGATGGAAATAGCTCCTGCATTTCATTTGGTATTGCTCCCGGAAAGACCGCTATTTCGTCTAAGCATTTTACCGCCATGTTTGCACGAGTTGCATGACACCGGAAAACTGCTAGTTATTCTTTTAGTCCGTTGTTTTGATCTCAGGGTAGCTACAAATCAATGAATTCGAGTCATCAGATTCAGACTTGTCTGTTGAGATGAGCCAGGACTCAAGTTCACAATATTTTTCTAGATCTTCTTGTGAAAAGCGTTCCTCAAGTTGATGAGTGGCAGAATCTAGAAAGTGAAAGTACTTAATACGATAATGTTTCTTCGACCCTGCATGATGATAGTCTTCTGGTCCTGTGAATCTCAATAGCACTTTTTTTTCTTGGCAGCTGCAAATCTTCAAGATCTGGGCCTTTATCTTGGGTATCTTTTTCTAAATTGTCCAACAGAGTTTTGAATGCATCATTTGTTCGAATAGCTTGCAGTTCATCTCTTACTAAACGTACTGCTGCTATCATTCCACTGACAGTCATCGATCAATTTTGCAGGCTTCTGTTTAATTTTTCAAGGAGTTGCAGAGCTTTCATAGCAATATGCAATCCTATCATAGTTTCCTTCTTCTTGAAAGTTTTGCAGAGTCCATTAGCTTTAGAAGCAGTTTCACCATTAAGTTCTCTTGCTACAGTTTCCAGTGAGCTGATCACATGACTGTATTGTGACGTTACCGATTCAATAGGTTGATCTACCACTGCGCCACCAGTTCCCATGATGATTTTTGTTTTGGGGAGCTAGGACAGGTCCCCATGACAAAGGAGGTCTTGACAATGATGATCTTTGTCAAGACCTCCTTTACTAGTAGTTTTACTATTAATAACACAGTCTAAATATAGACTTACATTACCCGTGGTTCAGCTAGGCATATGCAGTAAACGTTAGTGCAAATAGTTTTCTATACATATCTGATGTCTGAGTGGATTAGTGTGTCAGATCAATTTATGTGGGCATGTTTTACACAGCATAACATAAGTATTTTTATTAGGGTGGGGCATCTAAGAACTAGAAAAGATTCATTGATGGATGCCCCACCCTCACCATGAAACAAAACACAAATACACGGCATCCCACAAACCACCCCCTATATACTCAATCACAACCAACTTCAAACTCATATAAATCAACAATGCATAACAACTACATCTCATGACATCCTCCACGCAACCATCCACATTTTATGCTCAATATAACCACATGTACCTAGGGACGTATCCAATGGGGGGGGGGGGTCGCCCCGCCCTTGGACTAGAAAACATATTGTATGTAATTAGCATGACTCTTAACATGTAAAATTCATCATCAAAAGTTTCATTTCGTTATAAAAAATTTATACTATTCTAATTTAAGACAAAAAAAAACAATTTATATAGCTATTTCCATGCTGATTTTTATGGCATAAATGTCACCAAGTTATTTTATTAACATATAGTCATATTAATGTGTTTATATCAAAAAATCATCCGATGAAAATAGCTCAAAAAGTCAGGTAAGTCAGGCTAATATGGCTGGCATATCTGGCTATTCGCTGGCAACGCTGTTTTAAATTTGAGTGTTGATTCGATGTTTTTTTTTGTCAGAATTGACAATGTACATTTATCCAACAATTATGTTTCGCTGAATTATTTTATTATGTTTGGTTGAATTATGAATTTGATTGAATTATGTTGAATTTTGTTGAATTGAATTATGTTGAATTTGGTTGAATTATTTTATTCAACGACTTATATTATTTTATGCATATTGAGAAACATTTACGATGCAATTTAGCAAAACACTACAGTTGAGTACTATATCATCACCAAAGATAATATAGTAGAGACGTTAGAAGTGAATGTCAAGATTTACGGCATCACAATTCTAATGCTAAAAATGCACTATAAAAGATAATAGTTTATATATGCATTTAAAGAAATATAGTATAAAATACGTAGCACATTATGTCAATTGATTTAAAAAAATCAACATTGTTTTTGAGGCTAGGTTATATGGAGTTATTACAGTGTTGTAAAAGATCCAATGTTGTCAATGGGGCTGTAACTATGTGTCAGGGTGTCAGTTTAATACTGGCACCCAATACATTAGCAAATTTTAGCGTTTATAATAATTGTGCGAGTGCAGATTAGTACTGAATTATATAAATTGAAAATAATTTAGACACTAATTTAAAAGTATATGCCAGCTTTTGTAATAATTGGTTATCAAGGTTTAGGTTGACCTAATTATATGTGGTATGATAGTTTTATCAATAAATTAGTCATAGTTGAGCATAATTTTCTTATCAATATAAATGATGACATTTATTGAAAAATTAAATCTATTCACTCTGTATTTTGAGTATCTGAACTAGTTGAGGGGTCGCGCGTCTTAAGGTACCTAAGCGCCACCACAGGCGAAAACGTGTTTTTGATGGATATCACTATTTTCACCCTTCTTCTATCGCGTAGTTTGGGTTATAATGACCTTACGACACTAGAAGTATGGTTGAAAACCTTATGAAGCGAACTACTTTTTTCACCTCTGCCGCCCAGATGTGATGCGCGTCTTAAGGCCCCAATATCCCGTTCAACTGGTGGGAGGTGATGGGGGTGGGGGTGGGACGCCCGGTCTCTGGGTGGCGGGAACAGCAGAAGGAGCGCGAGCCAATGAAAACATGGCAGCCACGCCTCTCTGCTTTCTGATTGGCCACCCGCTCCACGCGCCGAGAGGGACACGACACAAACATCCCGCCAATACCTTAAGAGTCGCGTTGCTGTTAGCAGGCGTCCTGTGTTCGTGCTCATATTGCTGAATATTGCGTGGATTATTCCATTCACCCGGCTTCTAACTATTATCAACGTGTGCAGCAATGTCTCACCGTGCTAGTGATAGTGATGAAAAATCAATGGAATCATTCTGTGCCAGAAATCGCACCCAAAGTTCGGCATAATAAGAAAATAAAAAAATAAAAAAATATATATATATATATATATAATATAAAATATGAAAATCTATTCCAAAAACTCATCAACATCTTCATTAGCATACTTAGAACTCTAATTTAGCAAAAAATGAACGTTCTAGCTCAATTAATAACAGAGATACTATTGCCAGAATATTGCTGAACTTTGGAGGCGATTTCTGGCGAATTTTAATTTTGGCGCTTAGGTACCTTAAGACGCGGGACCCCTCAAAATTTTGTTTAATGTGTGATTAATTCATAATTATGTAATCTATGTGTAACAATCACATATATTGGTACTATTTATGCTTGAAGTATTAATGAATGTGTATTCTTATGATATGTACATACAGTATTTCTTAAACTCAACTCTATGTTAACATTAGAATCAGACAATTTGCGTTTAAGCGATGCAGACGAAGTTTTGAACAGATTTGCTCCTAAAAAAGCGAGACGACTGACCATGATGTTGGAATAACACTAGAAACCAAAGACATTGTCGCACAACAATCGCTGCACTAGTTTCGTGATCAAAAAGTGTGTCCGTAACGTCACAACTCCCGGTTCTACTTTGGCTGTTGATTTATTGGTCAAATGATCTAATACTTTTTTATGGGCTAGTTTTGTGTCAACCTGACTGTATACACTTGAGTAATTGAGTATGTATATCTGTAGTGTGTAATCATTTCCCTGTATATATAAACTTGCCAGGCCGTTTGATTACGTAACTTATAAATATTGATTTCGCTGTCAAATTTAAAGGGTTAATAAAAATTAATCCCAATTGCAATAAATCTGTATGTTCACCTATCCTTTGATCGTAATGAGCTAGCATGAACTATTTGAAAACGTACACAGTGTAACCCGTTTATATCACATCGCTTTGGATCATAACTCGGTTGATATTACTATATTTGATAAACCACGTACGACTGATATTCATCACATGGAAAATGCCTTGCTTAATATCACTAAAGAAACTGCTTATTATCACGTTTTTCTAATAATTATCAATTGTTGTTACATCGATGGAAAAACAATGACATACGCAAGTTTTCAAATAATAAAACATGTTAACATGCTAAAAAGCACGAATGCAAAAGACGTTCATTATCATTTCATCCTACACCGAGAACGTGATATTAAGCATGTTACATTGTATTGAATTGAATTGAATAACTTTTATTAATAATAAAATAAATACAGTAGTCTTTTTACAATTTTTACAATGATATGAATAATTGTGAAGCTCGACTATTTATTTTTATTTAATTTGGCCCTTAAACTTTAGGCTTTACTGGGCTCTTATTAAAATTAAGCAGCTAGTTGTTATAAATTAATAATAATAAATAAATAAATATTATTAATAGTTAAAACCTGCATTACAATATTAAACAATATTAATGGACAATATTAAACATTATTAGTGGACATTAATCCAAGATTTTTGTTAGTATCCCATCATTAATCGGGATTTCAACTTGGTTTTAAACAAATTTACATTCGCAATATTTTTTATATCGGCATGCAAGTCATTCCATAGTTTCAATCCAATGAAAATGGGTAGTTTTTGAGATGAAGACAATCTAAATTGAAGTATAACAAGCTTTGATCTATTTCTGGTCTGATACTAGTGGATTTCTTGATGAGTTACAAAATATCTATTTACCCATTGCAAATTAATGATTTTGTTCTTACACTCGTAAATAAAAATAAAATGTGCCAGTTTGGTTATATCGTTGAGCTTTAGTAGGTTTAGCTCTTTGAATAATGCACTAGAGTGATCAAGGAAATCAGCATCAGCTAATAACCTTATTGCTCGTTTTTGGATGACAAAGATACCATTTAATGCGTTGTTAGCGGAGCTCCCCAAACAAGGGTGCAGTATGTTATATAAGGAAGAACAAGAGTATGATAAAGAGTCAATAAAACTTGTTTAGGGACTACATTTCTAAGTTTAAACATTATATCAACGCTCCTTGAAATCTTTTTCGCGATATAATTTACATGATCATTCCATTGCAAATTCTTATCTAGCATTACACCAAGAAATTTTGCTACATTACAATGCTTTATGTCGATTTCATTAATATTAAGTTCATCAAGATATACATTTCTTTTATTAGTAAAAATCATGAAATTTGTTTTACTGGTATTTAGGAAGAGTTTATTGGTGGTCAACCATTTTATTACACTGATGAATTCTGAATTAAATATATTCTTAGCTCTATTAACATCTTTGCAAGAAAGAGACAGTTGTATCATCTGCAAACATTATGAAGTTCAGTATATCAGATGAACGTGGAAGGTCATTTATATATAATAAAAATAACAGTGGACCCAGAACTGAGCCCTGTGGCACACCATGTTTGACAAGCGCTTTAGTGGAGCAAACCTTATTTACTGATACAAAATTATATCTATTGGACAAATAACTTTTAAACCAATCACTGATTGCTCCTCTAAAGCCGTAACAATACAATTTATTAAATAGAATATTATGGTCTATTACATCAAACGCCTTACTCAAATCCATAAATATTGATATCATTATTTCTTTGTTCTCCTTAGCTATATTTACATTTTCCCATAAGATTTAAAATAGCCATTTCCGTTGTTTTATTATTACGGAAGCCATATTGATTTGGAAATAATAAATTGTAGGATTCTAAATATCGCTGCATTCTACTTTTTACAATTTTTTCGAAAACTTTACTGAACACAGATAATGAACACACCGGCCTGTAATTTGTTGCTAATGTAGGATCACCCCCTTTAAAAAGGGGTGTTATACAACCACTTTTTAGCATTGATGGGAATATTCCTTTGGAAATACTTTGATTGATAATTTTAGCCAAAGTTACAGATATCTTATCTTTAACAAGTTTCAATATAGGTACAGGAATGTTATGAATGTTATTTTTTGTATTTTTTAACTTACCAATAATATTCTGGACCTCAGTTGAGGTAGCAGGAACAAAAGAAAATTAATTTAGTGGGCTGGATAGCATATATTCTAGAGGTGAGTGATCATTATTTATTAATTGTGAGCGAAGCTTATCCGCTATCGAAGTAAAATGTGCATTTAAAGAGTCTGCAATAGCAGTATCATCAGTAATTTCTTTATTATCAACATTTAATTTCTCTATTGAATTTTTCTTAATTTGTTTTCCGAGAAGATTGTTTATGGTTGTCCAAGTGTTTTTCATGTCTCCTTTATGTTTGGAAAATTGATTGTTATAATAGTTATATTTTGCAATTTTGATTATTTTAATTAATTTGTTTCTGTATTGAGTGTATTGTATTTTAGGAATTTTGCTCTACAATTGCAATTTGAATAATTTATCTCTGTCCTTTATTGAAGTGATAATTCCTGGAGTGATCCATGGATTTGCGACACTTTTGGGCGAAACTGTTTTTCTCCTTAAAGGAAAGCAAATATTAAAAATATGGAATAAGGTGTCATAGAAGAACTGAAACATATGATCTGGGTCATTTAAAGGTTCGTCACAGTCAAGTCGAGTATTTTCTACAGCCCCATTAAATTTTCTTTTGTTAACCTCTGAGAATATTCTGTAATCAATAGTTGTTTTGTTCGCAACCTGAACAATGTTATTGAATATAGCGTAAGTAGGAAAATGATCACTGATGTTAGTGGTTATAATTCCAGAATTTACGAGGGCATTGCTATTTACAAATATATTATCAATCGTAGATTCTGTTATTCGATTGCCATAGCTGCAGACTCGAGTGGGTTTGGTAATAGAATGACTAAGCTAGAAAGAATTCATTAAGTTTAAAAATTTATGAGAGATTGCTTCAGATTGTAGTAGTATTGTTGAATGATGAAACGTAGGTATAACCTACAACGTTCCCTTCGCCCCCCTTGAGCAAATCCTGGATACGTGCTTGCATGTACCTCAGCTGTATAGCAAGATAAACCAATGCATCTCCACCCTACCCACCCGGGCCACCCCCCAATATGCATTTCACTAATGTTCACTAATCGTCAATAAAATGAACATTTATCACTTCTACAGAAACTTGGACCGCTATTTTTTCCCTAACTACAGTACGTAGTCAAGTTAGAACATTTTTAGACCTCTGACAATGAGAATGAGGTAATGTGAGCATGATGCCATGATTTAGGAGAATTACATACGTCCTAGATACCAGGGAACGTATTACAAATCAAATGTAACAAAGTGTAACACATACATAATGATATACTGTAAGAATAAATCTAGAAAACTACCATTGACGACATCTCTGATGCATACACATAACACTATATAGTGAAACTGTGGTAGTGGGACCTATGGTCTTGAGAAATTCCTAAAAAAAAAATATCTTAAAACTACTGCGAAATTCCTAAAAAAAAAAAATCTTAAACTACAGCACAACGTCAAACATTATCGTACATCATCCACAGAAAAACTTTCATTATCGTCAAAAATAAGTCAGCCTAAACCATCAAAGCCTTTAACTCAAAAAGTGGGGTGGGGGGGGGGGGGGGGGGGGCAGTCATGAGATACTCCGACCCCTCAAAGAAAAAAGTGGGAGTCCTGACCCCCTCGACCCCTCCCCCCGTGATTTACGCCCTGAAAGGATATATAGAAATTCAAGTATACGGAGGTAGGTTCAGGAACGTAGCCAGGAATGTCCCAAGAGGGGGGCGAACTTGAGCTACGTTCGTCAGGTTCCGTGGTGAATCGGGTGAGCCCATACAGTTAAGGGGTCTGAGAGAGAGCTGGAAGCTCTCCCAGCAGGATCCGGGGCGGAGCCCCGTAAGCTCGCGCATTTTAAGCTTATTTTGTGTAAAAACTGTCTGAAAATGTCAGTGCAACTGCCGTTTTTGAACAGCCACTATACAGCCATCCACATGAAATATGTACCCTTTCCAACAAAAGTTTGGATAGGACAGTCACATTGACCTGAAACCAAATAATAAAATTAATTAATTTTATTGCAAAATTACAGTGTTAATTTTGTTTTAGAAACTGATTGGACCTGGAAGTAATTGCATTTTTAAGCGCCAAGTTTAGGATTCAGGCGTATTAAGAAACTCGGATCATATATGATTTCGCATAGCGGCCATCCCGAAAATCCAAGATGGCCGCCATGGTGGGCCTACCGCCCACCTGACAATATCCTAAGCGCTATAATTATATTCCCTGACCCTGAAAATGTATGTTTAGACAAAAATTGGGAACCTACATATATTAGAAACGAAGATATAAGTAAATGCAGGTTTTTCACACGTCGGCCATCTTGAAAATTCATGATGGCCGCCATAATTGACAAACTAAGCATCAGACACTATTCTAATCCATTTTAATGGTTTCGTTGACCATTAAAACCTACAGAATGATATATTACAATAAGAAATTGATTGAATAGTAAAAATTTGGTGCCACTTTATTGTTACCGATGGTAGCGGCGGCCATCTTGGATTTACGGAAATTGGCCTGGCCCGTTTGTGGTAAGTTTTTAATATATCATTTATGTTGAGGTGAGGGTGCGAAAACACTTAAAACCATTTCTGTTACAATTACTTCCAGGTCCAATCACAGATTGACTGGACTAATTTGCTATCTATTTACTATCCGCCTATTTTGCTTAGTGATATACAGTATATCTTAATATGATGTGTAAACATTTTTTGGGGACACTCTGTATATACTGTAGATACCAAATTGTTAAATGTTATAGTTTGGCGGTGAACCTTGGTTGTAATTACCGCAGATTTTTTTCCTGAACTTTCTAAGGGGGGGGGGGGGGGGGACCACCTCCGTCGCCCCCCTCCTTGTCTACGTCCCTGGGTAGGTTGGCTGGTGTGCTGAGTTAATAATTTTGAAGTTGGTGGGAAGCAGGGGAGGTGGCTATTATCCCTTATTGTGATGCTCGTCCACTCTTGTTTGATAGTGGTGAATGGTGCTGCCATTACAATTCGCTTTGCAGCGAATACAGTTAAAACAATAATTAGTGGACAAGACAAGGGGTTGAGGGTTTTTTCTTTATGGGTGAAGTATGATTTAATGCTGTTGTTGGTGAATACAAATTGAAATTTGATTTCAGGGTAGAGAGGGGTGAGTAAGTGGCGAAGTTCGTTCTGAGTGTATTTTGTAACTAATGTAGTCGTAAAAGGGAAAAGAAAAGTGCTGTATGTCTTTTTTAACTGTGGGGACTTTAAAAAAGGGTTGATAAATGTTGTTAAGAAAATTTCTAGTTGAGATTTTAGTAAATTTTGGGGGAAAGAGTTATTAATGTTGAAATTATGAATGAATTGTGGAAGGATACGTAGGAAGAACAACGCTGATAAGCACGGTGGATTAAGATTTTAATGCTGTTAATTTTATTTAGTAAAGAGATGTGGCTTAGGTAATAAGAACCTGTGGCTTAGATATAATTAGTCTCGTCCAGACATGGGGTTCATTATTAATCATAATCAAATAATCATAATCTATGATGGTGATTATGCAATCATAATCAATTCATAATCAAAATTAGAAAATATATATAACCATAATCAAATCATAATTAAAATTTTAGAAAATATTATAATCATAATCAAATCATAATCAAAATTATGAATGTTATAATCAATGATTATTCAATGATTAAAGTGTATTATGTAAAATGTACTAAACATATCAATCGTTCATTGTAACTTCACCATGTGATAATGATGGAAGAATAATTTTACGTAAGATGTTTTCTTTTGTGACTTTTTGAGTGTAAAATATAGTACATTGTTATTTATTTATTTATTGCGTTCAAAATCCCAGCTGAACCGTGAACGGCCAAGCTCTGAAGGGCCAGTTCAACCTACAGCCCACCTTAGGCCTCAGTTGCATAAACCTTGCAACAACAACACAACCTGCACTATTACACGATGCAACAATCTTGTATCTAAACAACCAAACTGAATTGCAAGAGAGCTCTCTATAAGACCACACCCTGTAAGTACGGCATTCCACAAACGAGTAGAAAAGACGCGCAGCGCCCCAAAAAATGATGCCACAAGAGTGCCCAAACAATGATGCCACAAGAGCCCAAAAATGCTAGCTCTAAATTAAGTGAATTTTTCACCAACCTTACAATTATGAGATGGATATATATACACCTTAACTTAATATATACAAGCGATGCTGCATCAATCAGCTTAGTCATCATATCGCCTTGGGACAACAATGGTTCTTCCTCTTCTAGATTTTCTAACACTCCTCACCGAAGAGGCATTGTTGTCATTACGTTCTGCAAGGTTAGCCAAGCCTTCTCCATGAGGCTGTAACTCAAATGTTACATCTTGACTATCTGTGTTTTTGCTGATTTGCATAGAGTTTTTGTATAGGTCTCTTTAACTTCCCTCCTGAAGTCTTTAACATTGCGGACCTAACTAAATTGTCTTTGCCAACAAACAACTCTTCAATTATGCCAAGCTTCCAGCATTGCCTTGGTCTTTCATCCCCAATCATTACCACTTCTCCCACCTTGATACAATTTGCATTGGAACCCTTTACCTTGCCTAATGGGTAATAATTGAGTTCTGGCAAGTATTCCATCTGCCACCTCTTCCATAACTGATCTTGTAGCTCTTCAAGGTACCTGAACCGTCTGGTTAACTGTCCTTGAGTGCTGTTAGAAAATCTAGAAGAGGAAGAACCATTGTTGTCCCAAGGCGATATGATGACTAAGCTGATTGATGCAGCATTGCTTGTATATATTAAGTTAAGGTGCATATATATCCATTTCATAATTGTAAGGTTAGTGAAAAATTAACTTAATTTAGAGCTAGCATTTTTTAGCTCTTGTGGCATCATTGTTTGGTCACACTGTTGGCATCATTTGGGGCGCTGCGCGTTCTTTCTACTCGTTTGTGGGATGTCGTACGTACAGGGTGTGGTCTGTTAGAGAGCTCTCTTGCAATTCAGTTTGGTTGTTTAGATACAAGATTGTTGCATCGTGCAATAGTCCAGGTTGCGTTGTTGTTGCAAGGTTGAGAAAGAAGACCATAAATAGTACCTCTTTTGTTTATATTAAATTCATGTAACAAAGGTCTAAGGTAGGCCCGCATCGAGTCAGCAACCCTGAGGTTAGGACCTAATAGGATCTCAAATCCGTAAGTTTTAATTTTAGCTTAACTTGGGCTGTAGGTAGCACTGGCCCTTTAGAATTTGGCCGTTCACGGCTCAGCTGGGATTTTGAACCCAACAAATAAATAAATTAACATGGTCCTTCAGAACCGGATTCTACCCCAAAACTAAGTCAGTGACTATTTTTCGGCGAAGTTCTGATTGTCCAAATTCTAGCCCAAGTTAGGCCTAGACGGGTTGAGTATTATTGAATTAAGGTCCCAGGGTAGAAAGTTTAGTCGCCCAATTGCGAAACTTGGCCAGTCGTCTGTCGTTGTTTTTGGCCTACATTTTACCGGTTTGGTTAATTTTCGGTTATTATTGAATTAAGATCCCAGGGTAGAAAGTTTGGTCGCCCAATTGCGAAACTTGGCCAGTCGTCTGTCGTCGTTTTTGGCCTACATTTTACTGGTTTGGTTAATTTTCGGTTATTATTGAATTAAGGTCCCAGGGTAGAAAGTTTGGTCGCCCAATTGCGAAACTTGGCCAGTCGTCTGTCGTCGTTTTTGGCCTACATTTTACCGGTTTGGTTAATTTTGGGTTATTATTGAATTAAGGTCCCAGGGTAGAAAGTTTGGTTGCCCAATTGCTAAACTTGGCCAGTCGTCTGTCGTCGTTTTTGGCCTACATTTTACCGGTTTGGTTAATTTTGGGTTATTATTGAATTAAGGTCCCAGGGTAGAAAGTTTGGTTGCCCAATTGCGAAACTTGGCCAGTCGTCTGTCGTTGTTTTTGGCCTACATTTTACCGGTTTGGTTAATTTGGGTTATTATTGAATTAAGGTCCTGGGGTGGAAAATTTGGTATTCCATACTGGTGTTTGGTTAGTACCCCACCCAGCAATTCAGTTTATTTGAAAGTAAAATTTGCGTTTGATCAGTTTGGTTAAGTATTTCTGCCAATTCAGCTCATTTGGTATTGAGCCCAATTGTTGTTTGCATTGAAGATGAGTGCATCTGAATTGAACAAATTTATAAAAAGGAGAAGCGCTTACAAAGGTCTAATTACAAAGGTCATTGCCACTATAGATTCTGCCATAGAGCAAGAGGATTTACGCTTAGTGACTGCGCAGCTTTCCATATTAGAAACTAAAAAGGTTGCTCTAAGTGAGGTAAATGTTAAAATTGAGGCTCTTATAGAAGAGGTTGAAATAGAAAATTACATAATTTACTTTGAAGAGATTATTGATGATATAATTAAAGTAGGCCTCGGAGCAAAAGAGTTTAGCAGCTCAGTACAGTTAGAGACCAGGTCTAATAATGAAACACAACACTCAACAAATGATGTTTGTGAAGTTAAGGTTAACAGATCTGTAGTTCAATTACCGAGGCTTGTACTCAAAACATTTTCTGGGAGTATTCAGGAATGGCAAGGATGGGCAGACAGTTTTCAATCAGCAGTTCATTCTAGTCAAGTGTTAAGTGCCGTGGAGAAGTTTAATTATTTGCGGTCCCTCTTGGAAGGGGAGGCAGCAAAGACTATAGCAGGATTAGCATTAACAGAGGCTAATTATAATGTGGCTTGGGATATATTAAAGAAACGGTTTGGTAAGCCAGAGATCTTAATTAAAAGCCACCTCCGTGCACTTTTAGCTATACCTCCTGTTAATAATCCTAATAGTGTCAAGGAGTTACGGCAGTTATATGATGAATTTGAAATTAGAACTAGGTCCCTGGACAACTTGGGTGTAGGAATGGAAAGGTATGGTATAATGTTGGTTCCTACACTGGAGTCTAAATTGCCTAGCTCAATTTTGCTTGAATTAAGTAGGGGACACTCTGCAGAACATGTGTACATCCCCCTTCAGCAGATGTTAAGTCTTTTAGGCACAGAATTAGCAAGACGAGAGGGAGTTGAGTTTGCACAGTGGGATGGTAAACAAGGGGACAAAGGCAGGCACAGCACCAAAGTTTCGACAAAAAGGAATAGCCCAGGTACAGTGTCAGCTCTACATGCATCCTCTGAGAATAAATTAAAGGGAATCAAGGAATGCATATTTTGCGAAGGCAACCACAAGTCATATAAATGTGAGGTGGCTGAGGCTTTACCCCTTGAGGAGAGAAAGGACAGGGTAACTAAGTCCATAGCATGTTTTAAATGTTTTTTGAAAGGTCATAGAGCAAGGTTTTGTAAGTTTAAAATTTTGTGCAAAAAATGTCATGGTAGGCATCAGCCATTATTGTGTGAAAACACTCCTAGTAGGCCTACCCCAGAAGTAGAGACATCAGTGGCACATGCCACTGCTATGGAAGGGAGTAAAAGTAAAGGGGGATTATTGCAAACAACTGCAGCCTTATTAATTGGGAATGAGGGAGAAGCTACTGTAAGAGTGTTGTTTGATAGTGGTAGCCAGTGTAGTTTTATTAAGACCAGAATTTCCAGAAAATTGAAGTTTAAAGAACTTAAGAGGGAAAATTTAAGAATTTCTGGGTTTGGGGGTTCCGTTCAAAACCGAACCAAATTTAAGAAGGTAGAAGTTCTGGTTAAAGGGTTGTTACCGCAAAGTCCCACTATCAAGGTCCAAGCTGTAGAGATTGAGGAACTTTGTGCTCCAGTCACTACTTGTTTAGATATGGCATGTGTCCAAGAATTGCAAGTTAAAGGAATAAATTTGGGCAATAATAAGTTTGAAAGAACAGAAGATATTAGTCTTTTGATTGGAGCTGACTATTATTGGGACTTCATCACTGGTAATATTGTCCGCACATCTCGAGGCCCGGTAGCTATTGAAAGTAAGCTAGGCTGGATGCTACATGTTAGTTATTGCAATGAAATGGAAGTTAAGGCTCTTTTTGTTAAGATTGAGGAGAACAGCCATGGTCTGGAAAGGCATTTGAAAGCGTTTTGGGAACTTGAATCTATTGGCATAAAGGACAAACAGGCAAGTACAGTGAACAATGATGTTTTAGAGCAATTTGAAAAAGGGATTGGGTTTAGAGATGGTTGCTATGAAGTTGGCCTACCATGGAAGGATTCTTGCAAACCCGGTTCAAACCTTCAGCTAGCTAATCGGAGGTTGGAGACTTCATTGTACAGGCTAAGAAAAAATGAGGAGTTGTTAATTGAATACAATGAGGCCATCCTAATTTATGTAAGGGAGGGCTATGCTGAAAGGGTGCAAGGTGAGCTGGTGAGCCAGGAGGCACATAATTATCTGCCACACAATGCAGTGGTACGGCGAGACAAAACTACCACCAAACTGAGGGTAGTTTTTGATGGCTCAGCCAAGGACAAAGGTGGTGTGTCCTTGAATGACTGTTTGGATGCTGGGCCAAATTTAAATGCAGATTTATTTTCCTTGTTACTGAGATTCAGGTTTGGTAGAGTAGCATTGACTGCAGATGTGAAGCAAGCCTTTTTGCGGATAAAGTTAAAACCAGAGGACAGAGATGCAGTAAGGTATCTGTGGGTGGATACGAAAGACTTGTTGGAAAATGAACCTAAAGTTCAAGCATATAGAATGAAGTCAGTGCTGTTTGGCCTCAGCTCTAGTCCATTTCTGTTGGCAGCTACTATGCAGTACCATTTTAAGAAATATTCTAAAGTCTATCCTAACACTATTGAACACATAAGGAAAAATTTTTATGTTGATGATTTGCTGTGTTCCGTGGATAATACAGAAATGGCTAAACAGATATTCATGGAGACTAGAGATATAATGAGGGAGGCTGGCATGGAGCTTAGAAAATGGCAGACCAATCATTCTCAATTACAAGAGTTTATGAGTCAGTCCTGTGTACTACCGGATGCAGCAGAAAGTATTGAAGAGTCTGGTATTAAGGAGTTGTGGGCAAGAGACGCAAAAGTGCTAGGCATTGTCTGGCAGCAAGGAGATGATTTGTTTACCTTCAATGGGAAATCTTTAGTAGGGCTGGCTGAGAATGAGACAAGGTGGACAAAACGTACAGCTCTTAGTTTGGCTTCAAAGGTCTTTGATCCTCTTGGGTTCCTGGCTCCATTTGTGATAAAGTCAAAAATTTGGTTTCAGAGCCTCTGGGAAATTGGACTTGGTTGGGACCAAGAGTTATCTGATCATATGGTGGTAAGGTGGAAATATTGGTTCAAAGAATTGGCACATCTTGGAGACATTGAAATCCCAAGATGGTACTTTGGAGAGTTGAACAAGAGTCCAGACAATTTGGAGCTGCACATCTTTTGTGATGCAAGTGAGGAAGCCTATGCAACTTGTATTTATATTAGAGGCACATTGCAAGAGGAAGTAAGTTGCAGGTTGGTTGCTGCAAAGAGCAGAGTAGCACCTTTGAAAAGGCTTTCTGTTCCAAGGTTGGAATTGATGGGTGCCGTTATTGCTAGTCGGCTTGCAGTTACAGTGCAAAAGTCTTTGGCCCTCTATGAAATTCCAAGCTATTATTGGACAGACTCCACTATAGTTTGGCACTGGTTAAGAAGTCAGGCAAGGAAATGGAAACCATTTGTTGCCAATAGGGTGGAGGAAATTCAAGCGCACACAGATCCCAAGCAATGGAAGCATTGTCCAGGCATCCAAAACCCCGCTGATTTACCAACACGAGGAATTTCAGTGAAAGATCTTTCACAGTCAAGTTTGTGGTGGAATGGGCCAGAGTGGCTAAAACTTGGAAGCGAAAACTGGCCTTCCAATCAGCCTATTGTAGGAGAATGCCAGGCTGAAGAACCATGGGTGAGTGAGGTGAGAAAATGCGCTGTGAACAGTTGTCAAGTTATGCAGCAGGACCCCATATTGAGGCTTGAGGACATTAGCAGTCTGAAAAGATTGTTAAGAGTGACAGCATGGGTATATAGATTTACCAACAACATTAAGGGAGAAACAAGAAGGGAAGGAATTCTGAACAGTAATGAGATTCAGCAAGCCAGGAAATACTGGGTGGTATATATGCAGAAGGAAAAATTTGGTGAAGAGAGAGAATTGCTCACCAGCCATCCATTACAGGTTCTACCAACACATTCTGCGCTCAAGGGTTTGGATGTGTTTTTGGATCAGGATTTATTGAGAGTAGGAGGTAGACTACAGTTTTCTGGGCTTCCAGAGGAGAAAAGACATCCAATTTTGCTACCTTCTGGGGGGCACTTTGTGGACCTTTTGATCCTGGATACTCATCATAAGCTGTTACATGCTGGAGTTAGAGAAGTGATAATAGAGATCAGACAACAGTTTTGGATTCCCAAAATTAGACAAGTAGTAAAAAAGGTCGTGCATAAATGTGTGGTTTGCAAGCGTTGGAGTGCAAAGCCTTATTATGAAAAGGTGGCTCCACTTCCAAGAGAACGGTGTGTCTATACTGCCCCATTTGATGTAGTGGGAGTAGACTTTGCAGGGCCAGTCTATGTGTATGAGCGAAGGAGGTCTAACAAAGGTTATATATGTCTTTTCACCTGTGCTACCACCAGAGCAATCCATTTGGAGTTGGTAAGCAACTTAAGTAGTGATGTATTTCTTTTGGCCTTTAAAAGGTTTGTGAACAGAAGGGGTTTCCCAAATAAAATCATATCGGATAATGCAAAAACCTTCAAAAAGGCTGCAAAGGAACTCCAAGAAATTTGGTCCTTGCTAAAAGAGGAAGGATTCCAATCCTACTTTTCACACCAAGGGGTACAGTGGGAGTTTATTGTTGAGAGAGCACCATGGTGGGAAGGATTTTGGGAAAGGCTAGTGAGAAGTGTAAAGTGTCCATTAAAGAAACTTTTAGCTAATGCTCATTTGAGCAAAGAAGAATTCTGCACTGTTTTATGTGAAGTAGAAGCAATGGTGAACAGTAGGCCTATCACTTTTGTTTACAACAGTATGCAGGATGCAGAGCCATTGACACCAAATCATTTTCTTTGTGGTAAACGATTAACATCAAGCCCCAGTGTGCCAGAAGACTTGCAGCCTATCCAGAGCACTCAAGGAGAGTTAACCAGACGGTTCAGGTACCTTGAAGAGCTACAAGATCAGTTATGGAAGAGGTGCAGATGGAATACTTGCCAGAACTCAATTATTACCCATCAGGCAAGGTAAAGGGCTCCAATGCAAATTGTATCAAGGTGGGAGAAGTGGTAATGATTGGGGATGAAAGACCAAGGCAATGCTGGAAGCTTGGCATAATTGAAGAGTTTTTGTTGGCAAAGACAATTTAGTTAGGTCTGCATTGGTAAAGACTTCAGGAGGAAAGTTAAAGAGACCTATACAAAAACTCTATGCTTTAGAAATCAGCAAAAACACAGATAGTCAAGATGAAACATTTGAGTTACAGCCTCATGGAGAAGGCTTGGCTAACCTTGCAGAAGGTAATGACAACAATGCCTCTTCGGTGGGGAGTGTTAGAAAATCTAGAAGAGGAAGAACCATTGTTGTCCCAAGGCGATATGATGACTAAGCTGATTGATGCAGCATTGCTTGTATATATTAAGTTAAGGTGTTATATATCCATCTCATAATTGTAAGGTTAGTGAAAAATTAACTTAATTTAGAGCTAGCATTTTTGAGCTCTTGTGGCATCATTGTTTGGTCACACTGTTGGCATCATTTGGGCGCTGCGCGTTCTTTCTACTCGTTTGGGATGTCGTACGTACAGGGTGTGGTCTGTTAGAGAGCTCTCTTGCAATTCAGTTTGGTTGTTTAGATACAAGATTGTTGCATCGTGCAATAGTCCAGGTTGCGTTGTTGTTGCAAAGTTGAGAAAGAAGACCATAAATAGTACCCCTTTTGTTTATATTAAATTCATGTAACAAAGGTCTAAGGTAGGCCCGCATCGAGTCAGCAACCCTGAGGTAGGACTTAATAGGATCTCAAATCCGTAAGTTTCAATTTTAGCTTAACTTGGGCTGTAGGTAGCACTGGCCCTTTAGAATTTGGCCGTTCACGGCTCAGCTGGGATTTTGAACCCAACAAATAAATAAATTAACATGCTCTGGATAGGCTGCAAGTCTTCTGGCACACTGGGGCTTGATGTTAATCATTTACCACAAAGAAAATGATTTGGTGTCAATGGCTCTGCATCCTACATACTGCTATAAACAAAAGTGATAGGCCTACTGTTCACCATTGCTTCTACTTCACATAAAACAGTCCAGAATTCTTCTTTGCTCAAATGAGCATTAGCTAAAAGTTTCTTTAATGGACACTTTACACTTCTCACTAGCCTTTCCCAAAATCCTCCCCACCATGGTGCTCTCTCAACAATAAACTCCCACTGTACCCCTTGGTGTGAAAAGTAGGATTGGAATCCTTCCTCTTTTAGCAAGGACCAAATTTCTTGGAGTTCCTTTGCAGCCTTTTTGAAGGTTTTTGCATTATCCGATATTTTATTTGGGAAACCCCTTCTGTTCACAAACATTTTAAAGTCCAAAAGAAATACATCACTACTTAAATTGCTTACCAACTCCAAATGGATTGCTCTGGTGGTAGCACATGTGAAGAGATATATATAACCTTTGTTAGACTCCCCTTGCTCATACACATAGACTGGACCTGCGAAGCCTACTCCCACTACATCAAATGGGGCAGTATACACACACCGTTCTCTTGGAAGTGGAGCCGCCTTTTCATAATAAGGCTTTGCACTCCAACGTTTGCAAACCACACATTTATACAAAACCGTTTTTACTACTTGTCTAATTTTGGGAATCCAAAACTGTTGTCTGATCTCTATTATCACTTCTCTAACTCCAGCATGTAACAACTTATGATGAGTATCCAGGATCAAAAGGTCCACAAAGTGGCCCCCAGAAGGTAGCAAAATTGGATGTCTTTTCTCCTCTGGATGCCCAGAAAACTGTAGTCTACCTCCTACTCTCAATAAATCCTGATCTAAACACACATCCAAACCCTTGAGAGCAGAATGTGTTGGTAGAACCTTTAATGGATGGCTGGTGAGCAATTCCCTCTCTTCACCAAATTTTTCCTTCTGCACATATACCACCCAGTATTTCCTGGCTTGCTGAATCTCCTTACTGTTCAGAATTCCTTCCCTTCTTGTTTCTCCCTTAATATTGTTGGTAAATCTATATACCCATGCTGTCACTCTTAACAACCTTTTCAGACTGCTAATGTCCTCAAGCCTCAATATGGGGTCCTGCTGCATAACTTGACAACTGTTCACAGTGATTTTCTCACCTCACTCACCCATGCTTCTTCAGCCTGGCATTCTCCGACAATAGGCTGATTAGGCCATTTTTCACTTCCAAGTTTTAGCCACTCTGGCCCATTCCACCACAAACGTGACTATGCAAGATCTTTCACTGAAATTCCTCGTGTTGGTAAATCAGCGGGGTTTTGGGTGCCTGGACAATGCTTCCATTGCTTGGGATCTGCGTGCGCTTGAATTTCCTCCACCCTATTGGCAACAAATGATTTCCATTTCCTTGCCTGGCTTCTTAACCAGTGCCAAACTATAGTGGAGTCTGTCCAATAATAGCTTGGAATTTCATAGAGGGCCAAAGACTTTTGCACTGTAACTGCAAGCCGACTAGCAATAACTGCACCCATCAATTCCAACCTTGGAACAGAAAGCCTTTTCAAAGGTGCTACTCTGCTCTTTGCAGCAACCAACCTGCAACTTACTTCCTCTTGCAATGTGCCTCTTATATAAATACAAGTTGCATAGGCTTCCTCACTTGCATCACAAAAGATGTGCAGCTCCAAATTGTCTGGACTATTGTTCAACTCTCCAAAGTACCATCTTGGGATTTCAATGTCTCCAAGATGTGCCAATTCTTTGAAAATATTTCCACCTTACCACCATATGATCAGGTACTGTTGGTCCCAACCAAGTCCAATTTCCCAGAGGCTCTGAAACCAAATTTTTGACTTTATCACAAATGGAGCCAGGAATCCAAGAGGATCAAAGACCTTTGAAGCCAAACTAAGAGCTGTACGTTTTGTCCGCCTTGTCTCATTCTCAGCCAGCTCTACTAAAGATTTCCCATTGAAGGTAAACAAATCATCTCCTTGCTGCCAAACAATGCCTAGCACTTTTGCGTCTAGTGCCCACAACTCCTTAACACCAGAATCCTCAATACTTTCTGCTGCATCAGGTACTACACAGGACTGACTCATAAACTCTTGTAATTGAGAATGATTGGTCTGCCATTTTCTAAGCTCCATGCCAGCCTCCCTCATTATAGCTCTAGCCTCCATGAATATCTGTTTAGCTATCTCTGTATTATCCACGGAACACAGCAAATCATCAACATGAAAATTTTTCCTTATGTGTTCAATAGTGTTAGGATAGACTTCAGAATATTTCTTAAAATAGTACTGCATAGTAGCTGCCAACAGAAATGGACTAGAGCTGAGGCCAAACAACACTGACTTCATTCTATATGCTTGAACCTTAGGTTCATTTTCCAACAAGTCTTTCGTGTCCACCCACAGATACCTTACTGCATCTCTGTCCTCTGGTTTTAACTTTATCCGCAAAAAGGCTTGCTTCACATCTGCAGTCAATGCTACTCTACCAAACCTGAATCTCAGTAACAAGGAAAATAAATCTGCATTTAAATTTTGCCCAGCATCCAAACAGTTATTCAAGGACACACCACCTTTGCCCTTGGCTGAGCCATCAAAAACTACCCTCAGTTTGGTGGTAGTTTTGTCTCGCCGTACCACTGCATGGTGTGGCAGATAATGTGAATTCTGGCTCACCAGCTCACCTTGCACCCTCTCAGCATAGCCGTCCCCTACATAGCTTAGGATGGCCTCATTGTATTCAATTAACAACTCCTCATTTTTTCTTAGCCTGTACAATGAAGTCTCCAACCTCCGATTAGCTAGCTGAAGGTTTGAACTGGGTTTGCAAGAATCCTTCCAAGGGAGGCCAACTTCATAGCAACCATCTCTAAACCCAATCCCTTTTTCAAATTGCTCTAAAACATCATTGTTCACTGTACTTGCCTGTTTGTCCTTTATGCCAATGGATTCAAGTTCCCAAAACGCTTTCAAATGCCTTTCCAAACCATGGCTGTTCTCCTCAATCTTAACAAAAAGAGCCTTAACTTCCATTTCATTGCAATAGCTACCATGTAGCATCCAGCCTAGCTTACTTTCAATAGCTACCGGGCCTCGAGATGTGCGGACAATATTACCAGTGATGAAGTCCCAATAATAGTTAGCTCCAATCAAAAGATTAATATCTTCTGTTCCTTCAAACTTATTATTGCCCAAATTAATTCCTTTAACTTGCAATTCTTGGACACATGCCATATCTAAACAAGTAGTGACTGGAGCACAAAGTTCCTCAATCTCTACAGCTTGGACCTTGATAGTGGGACTTTGCGGTAACAACCCCTTAACCAGAACTTCTACCTTCTTAAATTTGGTTCGGTTTTGAACGGAACCCCCAAACCCAGAAATTCTTAAATTTTCCCTCTTAAGTTCTTTAAACTTCAATTTTCTGGAAATTCTGGTCTTAATAAAGCTACACTGGCTACCACTATCAAACAACACTCTTACAGTAGCTTCTCCATCATTCCCAATTAATAAGGCTGCAGTTGTTTGCAAAAATCCCCCTTTACTTTTACTCCCTTTCATAGCAGTGGCATGTGCCACTGATGTCTCTACTTCTGGGGTAGGCCTACTAGGAGTGTTTTCACACAATAATGGCTGATGCCTGCCATGACATTTTTTGCACAAAATTTTAAACTTACAAAATCTTGCTCTGTGACCTTTCAAAAAACATTTAAAACATGCTGTGGACTTAGTTACCCTGTCCTTTCTCTCCTCAAAAGGTAAAGCCTCAGCCACTTCACATTTATATGACTTGTGGTTGCCTTCGCAAAATATGCATTCCTTGATTCTCTTTAATTTATTCTCAGAGGATGCATGTAGAGCTGACACTGTACCTGGGCTATTCCTTTTTGTAGAAACCTTGGTGCTGTGCCTGCCTTTGTCCCCTTGTTTAACATCCCACTGTGCAAACTCAATTCCCTCTCGTCTTACTAATTCTGTGCCTAAAAGACTTAACATCTGCTGAAGGGGGATGCACACATGTTCTGTAGAGTGTCCCCTACTTAATTCAAGCAAAATTGAGCTAGGCAATTTAGACTCTAGTATAGTAACCAACATTATACCATACCTTTCCATTCCTACACCCAAGTTGTCCAGGGACCTAGTTCTAACTTCAAATTTATCATATAACTGCCGTAACTCCTTGACACTATTGGGATTATTAATAGGAGGTATAGCTAAAAGTTCACGGAGGTGGCTTTTAATTAAGATCCCTGGCTTACCAAACCGTCTCTTTAATACTGTATATCCCAAGCCACAGTATAATTAGCCTCTGTTAATGCTAATCCTGCTATTGTCTTTGCTGCCTCCCCTTCCAAGAGGGACTGCAAATAATTAAACTTCTCCACCGCACGCACTTAACACTTGACTAGAATGAACTGCTGATTGAAAACTGTCTGCCCATCCTTGCCATTCCTGAATACTCCCAGAAAATGTTTTGAGTACAAGCCTCGGTAATTGAACTGCAGATCTGTTAACCTTAACTACTTCACAAACACCATTTGTTGAGTGTTGTGTTTCATTATTAGACCTGGTCTCTAACTGTACTGAGCTGCTAAACTCCTTTGCTCGGTGGCCTACTTTAATTATATCATCAATAATCTCTTCAAAGTAAATTATGTTATTTTCTATTTCATCCTCTTCTATAAGAGCCTCAATTTTAACATTTACTTCACTTAGAGCAACCTTTTTAGTTTCTAATATGGAAAGCTGCGCAGTCACTAAGCTTAAATCCTCTTGCTCTATGGCAGAATCTATAGTGGCAATGACCTTTGTAATTAGACCTTTGTAGGCGCTTCTCCTTTTTTTAAACTTGTTCAGTTCAGATGCACTCATCTTCAATGCAAACAACAATTGGGCTCAATGCCAAATGAGCTGAATTAGCAAAAATACTTAACCAAACTGATCAAACGGAAATTTTGCTTTTTTCAAATAAACTGAATTGCTGGGTGGGGTACTAACCAACCACCAGTATGGAATACCAAATTTTCCACCCAAGTAACTGGCGCACCGAAGTCTGCAACCTTCGCCTACGAATAATAAACCAAAATTAACCAAACCGGTAAAAATGTAGGCCAAAAACAACGACAGACAAGTGGCCAAGTTTCGCAATTGGGCGACCAAACTTTCTACCATGGGACCTTAATTCAATAATAAACCAAAATTAATCAGACCGGTAAAAATGTAAGCCAAAAACAACGACAGACGAGTGGCCAAGTTTCGCAATTGGGCGACCAAACTTTCTACCCTGGGACCTTAATTCAATAATAAACCAAAATTAACCAAACCAGTAAAAATGTAGGCCAAAAACAACGACAGACGAGCGGCCAAGTTTCGCAATTGGGCGACCAAACTTTCTACCCTGGGACCTTAACTCAATAATGCTCAACCCGTCTAGGCCTAACTTGGGCTACAATTTGCACAATCAGAACTTTGCCGAAAACTAGTCACTGACTCAGTCTTGGGCTAGAATCCGGTTCGAAGGACCATGTTATTTATTTATTTATTGGGTTCAAAATCCCAGCTGAACCGTGAACGGCCAAGCTCTGAAGGGCCAGTTCAACCTACAGCCCAAGTTAAGCTAAACTTAAAAACTAACGGACTTGGAGGTCCTATTAGGTCCTACCTCAGGGTGGGCCTACCTTAGGCCTCAGTTGCATGAATTTAAGGTAAAAACAAAAGGAGCACTATTTATGGTCTTCTTTCTAAACCTTGCAACAACAACACAACCTGCACTATTGCACGATGCAACAATCTTGTATCTAAACAACCAAACTGAATTGCAAGAGAGCTCTCTATAAGACCACACCCTGTAAGTACGGCATTCCACAAACGAGTAGAAAAGACGCGCAGCGCCCCAAAAAATGATGCCACAAGAGCCCAAAAATGCTAGCTCTAAATTAAGTGAATTTTTCACTAACCTTACAATTATGAGATAGATATATATACACACACCTTAACTTAATATATACAAGCAATGCTGCATCAATCAGCTTAGTCATCATATCGCCTTGGGACAACAATGGTTCTTCCTCTTCTAGATTTTCTAACATACATATACTAGAATACTACTGTATACACTGTACATTTATTCATTAACAAATTCTGATTCCATATTTAAATACACATAATCAATATCTGACATGGTAATCATAATTTAATCATATTTAACTGTGGCAAACAAATTCAAATTTTAATCAACATTTTTAAGCCATGTAATCATAATCTAATCATAATAAAAAATGTTAATCATAATCAAATCACAATCATAAATTTTTCGAGCCCACTAATCATAATCAATTCATAATCAACATTTTTGTAAATCCACTAATCATAATCAAATCAAAATCAAAAAATTTCGCACCCCACTAATCATAATCAAATCATAAGCAAATTTTGTAATCAGCCCCATGTCTGGTCTCGTCCGCTATTTACTATACACTATTTAATATACATGTAGACATGGCTGGAATGATTATTCTGGTTGAATCTTGGTGATGTCAGAAATTGACGTTGTACTGACGTAATCACAACGTAAAACTTGAACGTCATATTGGAACGTTGATGCAACGTTGCATAATGACGTTGTATAGAGTGAAGTACAAATAAACTTCTGACGTAATTTTTTGTACGTAGCGTAGACGTCGTCTGCATGTAAGGTTTCACAACCATAGCATGTATTAGTTTCGTATTACATTATTCTTTGTTGCAAAATTGTAACGGGGTTACATAAGGCATATTACTATTTCAAATAGGGCACCTTTGTTGGACCCAAATTCTATCCTTGAGACGTTGAGGCAACGTTGTATCTACGTAAAGTTTACGTAATATCACAACGTTGTGAAGACGTAACTGAGATCACACAAATTTACGTTGTATCTACGTCACAGTGCTAAAATGCAACCTTGTAACAACGTCGTATCTACGTAAAGTTGTTAGTTGGGCCATCTGTTCATTCTGCCACATTATAAAAAAAATTGGCTGATAGATAAATGGGTACTCTGGGTAGCCTAGTGGTTAAGACGCTGAGCTGCTGATGGGGCGTGGTTCGGATTCCACGTTAAACTGTAGGTCTAAGGTGGAGTGACAAGCTTGACCTTCGTCAGAGTGAACAATTTGGGGAGAAGCAAAACCAAGGTTATATATATATATATATATATATATATATATATATATATATAATACGTATCCTGATAAGACTAATTCATTTAGTACACCTCAAATTCCCTGTAATAAAGTTCTACAGCAGGGATCATAAAATGGGTCAGTTATCTACAAACCTTGGCTTATATATATAACCCATTAAAGTGTTTATCACATATTACTTACTGTTTTATGTTATGGCTAAATTTTTAAGTCCACTCCTCCACAGTTAAACGCCCAGATATTAAAAAAACTTGTACTGTTTGTGAAAGTTTCTACAGTGTTAGAGTACCACACCACACTTTAAAGGCATTTTTCATTTATTTACAATAAACAAATTTTTATTCACTTTGAATGCTTTGAATATGACTCCATTAGTTTGAATTTACAGTTGAGTCGGTACTTTTCCGTTATACCCCCGCAATTTTAATAAGCCCCCAATGTCAATCGCTCAATCGCCCTTGACGATTGGTTAGGTTTAGTCGTGATATTTTTGTTGTTTTGTGTGTGTATATATATATATATATGAAAATTATTTCACGAAAGTAACACGTGAAAAATATTTATGATGAATAAAACCACGAAGGAAAGGAAACACAAAATGGTGCTCAAGCGCTTTCGTCATTAGACGAAAGCGCTTGAGCACCATTTTGTGTTTCCTTTCCTTCGTGGTTTATTCATCATATATATATATATATATTATATATATATTGACGATTGGTTAGGTTAAGTCGTACGACTAAACCTAACCAATCGTCAAGGGCGATTGACATTTGCGTGGCGGTATAACGGAAAAGTACTGTTCAGTTATTATGCCATCACCTTCCCACATCTATAAGTGGCCGCAAAAATAGTCCCCGTCCGAGTTGCATGATTATAATATTGCAATTTTTAAGAATATTAATTGACTAAAAAATTATAAATTTACAAAAACAAATATTATACTTTGAAATTACATAAAAAAAAAATTGCCTGATTCACGCTAATTTTCAAAACTATATACCTATTTGGCTACTGACTGGGGTTTATATAGGTTTGTTATTGTGACAAGAATAATACGAAGCTATATATACAAAGTCGATATATATACTTACACTGTGATATGTATATGGGCTATGGTCAGAAAAAAATATTTTAGGGTTTAGAAATTAGAGCAGAAAAGAGCTTGAGGTGAACAGGAGGTTTTTCGAACAAAAGGACCTGGCCAATTTGATCCTTTGCTTGTCTGATATGCAAAACGTAATAAATACAGTTAAAGGGAAAGCATTAGGTGTTGCTGAGTACTTGACACCTGTATTAAAGGTAAGTATTTCTTAGGCCTAACTTAGTTGGAACCCTTTTTCAAGCTTGACAGCTCTGATTTATCCCTCTGTTCCAACAAATTGTCAATGTTGTTATTGTATGCTCTTCAGCAGGTTGAAATATGGGCCAGACAAAAATTCTAGTCCAGGCGAAGAGTACAAGTAGGTCTAATTCAGCGCCTTTAATACAAAACAAAACTGAAAGGTCCTTCGTACTTCACAGACATGTGAAACAAATGTGGTAAAATTACAGAATCCAGACGCATTTTAGAGATGGTTCGTAATTTACTAACCAAACCTAACAACCTAAAGCACATCATATTCATGAAAATCTTAAGCTTCACATCCAAACCCATTTTGTCAAGATTTATGAAGCTACATTTAAAATCTAAGTTCTTTGTGAACTTAAGGTAAAACTTTACAAGACACCCTTCATGATTGGTTAGGTTGTCATGATATTTTCGTTAGTTAGGACAATTCTGAATTTTGTTTTAATTTCAGGTGTTGTTTTTGATATAGAAATTTTGGTAATTATTCGTTTTAGTGCTCTCTCCTTTCTGGACCAAAACACATTTTTCTGGTGTTTTTTGGTGTGATTTGTTCAAATCTGAACTTTGTTTCTTTGGGAAATGAGACTTTTTTGAGAAATTTTCAATTTTAAAATTTCTCAAAAATGCTTGTATTCCAAAGGAATGAAGGCTAAGTTTAAACGTAAAACATCAAAAAATACCAGAAAAATGTGTTTTACCTAATGGGTCATTCCATGTCAAATCAGACACCAAAAATGTCAACCATCTCCGATTTTGTTTATACTTATTACACTTAAGGACCCTTATGAGAAATGCAGATACCCAAAATTTCACACCTCTGTGACCTCAGGGTACTGAGATATGAGGTCATGAAAGTTGACCTTTTGACCAGATTTTTGTGAAATTTAATATATCTAAATTGTCAATCTTGGCTTTTACTGGACCAATTTACTTCATTTTTATGTCATTTTAAAGCTTGAAATGAGTAGAATCTTTTGTCTCTCTTGAAATATATCTCATAAATGATTCATAAAAAAGTTATAGAAGTTGGAAATATTTGAACTTGAATAAAAAAAAAAAATATCATCTCTGATTTTTTAAATTCTTTGTCCTAAGATACCTCTATCCAAGCACAACATTGTGTAAAAATTTCATTATTCTTTGGCAAATGAGAAAATATAGTACTTTCAGTGTGACAAATTTTAAAAAAAAAATTAAAAAAATGACAGAAAATGAAAAATCATTACTATTCCTGTGAAAAATGATGTGGAGTAACTTTTTTTTTAAAGTATATATAGCATTATGACAAATAAAATAACTAATTTGGAACTTTAAATTTGGTACCTATAGGTATGCCTATTTTTGCCTATGTAGGGGAGATTTTTTCTAAAATTTTCCAAACATTATATAAAAACTAGTAATTAATTTTTGAGTATGGTACTTTCTAGTAATTTTAGCATTTATTTTAGAAGAATAACATGTTTAAATTTATTTGAATTAAATTTAATATTATTTTTATCAGCCTAGTTGAAAAGAGACATCTTGCCTTATAAAATTTTGTGATCCCCTTTAGTTGTTGTTGTTAATCTGTAAAAATAAAGTTTGTTACATAAAGAAAAATTATTGACTAAATCTGAAATTAAATAGAGAAATTATGAAAGCAAATTGCTAGTGATTATATTAAATTATTGGTATATTGCATGGGTTAGATGGTTGTTAATATGAAAATTCTAAATTTAAATAGGTATTTTAGGTTATCTTTCTTTGAAGTAATTCTTTATGAGATTGAGACTTTTGGTATATCTTGTTTTACTAAATTGTACATACTCCTATTTCTCGTCATTACATTGACTTTTCTGATGATGCTTGAAAATCTTATTGTCAAAATATCTGGATGTTGGGGATAGAAAAATGAAGGATTGAGACTATGAGGGTGTAAGAATGACACCTTTCACCTCTCTAGATTCTGTTGATTTTTCCAAAACCTATGAAAACTACCAGTGGTCATCATAATCTATAGCAACAAAACCATTTATTTCATTTTCTATCATTTCATCTTCCTTGGTTACTTTTACGATTGTTGACTCATTAGATGCTGAATATTTTTTAACAGTAATTGATGAAAGAAACAGGTTTCACATGGTGCAATTTTAGAGTTCTAGAAATGGTTTTGACTTTTGGTCTTTTAAAAATTCTTCTCTTTGATGGTCTTCAATTATTAAAAATTTAAAATTTATGTTTTTAATGTTACAGTTAGCAAATTCAAACAAATTTCGGGGTGTTATTATTTGGTTATCATATGGTCTTTGGAGGCTTGCTTTTGTAGCTAATCTTTTAGTAGTGCCCCCCCCCCCCCCCCAATCCATCGCATGGTCCTTTTCCATGACTTGTAGTGAAAAAATTCCAATCCACCTCCAAATTAAAATCCTTTTTATGGTAAGAGGTTAAGGAAATTTTTACAATTTTTGTATTGGGCAGCACATCCATCCGAAAAATATAAAAAAATTTTATGAATGGAATTTTTTCTTCTATAAATTTACACAGGTGGCATTGAAAAAGATGAACCGCGACAACATTGTGGTCATTACAGTCTGAAATAATTACAAAATTAAGTTTTAGATTTCCTTGGGCCTTGATAGATATATTGGGCTTGTAGATATATTATTTTTTTGTTAAAAATAATTAAAATTCAGCCTTTTATTTCATTGGATTTTTCAAATGATATTCTAGTACAAGGTTATTTTGTCAACATCAAGATATATTATTTTTATATGATTTTGTAATAATTATACATGATATGTTCAATAAGTGTTATTAAATTGTTGTTATTACCTGATACTGCTTCGATTTTTCACAAAATTCTTCTATGTAATCATCTGTAGACAACTGCATCAATTCTAAATTTGACCTATCAGTGTTGGTTCATTTTTTGAATTGAATGTTGTCAACATAATTTTCATCAAATAACGTTTGGAGCTGAGTGGCTAAATAGGTGGTATCACCATAGAGATTACATTCCATTAGGCAACATACTTGCGAGGGAGGATTGCACATTAGGGAAGTTAACAATTGGCGGATGTGACTGATTTTAGGCTCTGTAATTTTATCAATTTTTGCCCCAATGAACATAAGTTTTAGGTTTTGGTGGATAACACAAATGCATACTGAGTGCATACCAGATCCACCCTCAATTACACATTGATTAGGCCTTAACGAGGCAAATTTACTAAATCTAATTTTCATCCTTGGGTATTTATATTTAAAGGCTTCGTATGCCTCTTTTAAGTTACAGAGGAGGAGGTACTTCTGTTTATGCTCCCTTTGACCTTTTTCATTAATAACACTCGCAAAATCTTTTTTACCCGGCATTAATCTACTTATGTTTTCATTTAAATAAATTTTTTTAACTGAATCTTCTATTCCCATTTCCAGAACTTTCCCAGATTTTGGATTTGGTTCTGACAAAATTCCAGAACTTTCTACCATTTTCTTAGTAATGCATGCAGTGTGCTTGGTAGTATTGAATTCTTGGCATATTTTTCTTATACTCCAGCTTTTGGGCAGAACTTAAAATTTTAATTTTTTCACTTCTTTTAGTGCTTGAATTGTTAAATTTTTCTTTTAGCCGGTCTAAAATTTCTTTATAATCCTTTTCTTCCTGTGATGTTTCTTCCTCTTCAACTATAGTTTTCCCACTAACAGCTTCTATTTTTCTTTTGAACGTATCTTTAACTTGTTTAAATTTTTTCAGTCCATATGCCTTTTGAGTATCTAATTTTTGTTTTTTAACTGGACTCTCTCCTATTTCTTTTAATGAACTATTCAGCGTTGCTAATTCAAAATTTACTGTTAAAGACACTGAACTTGAGCCTGACCCTGATGACACAAGTTCAAGTGGTCTTTCGGATATGACAGAGCCAGAGGGATGAGATGAGTCACTGTCTGAATTTTCAGTATTTTCTTTTAATATTTTATCAATAAGAATTCTGCACAGATTACATAGTCTATGATTTGCAGTTAATTGAAGATCAGGCCGCTTAATGATTATTTCAGGTGGAACTACTCTTAGTCGCTTAGTTCGCCATTTCCCTTGATGCTCATTGAAAGGATCAGCACATTTTCTTTTTAAATTAAGCAAATCCATTTCAAAATTTCCTAATTGAAATAGAATAGGTACCTGGCTAGGAATTTCTGAATATATTACATATAGATGATTTATTTTATAGTTTCCTAAAAGATCTGAAAAAAAGAAAAAAGTACATGTACACATAAAATAGTTATTTGTACTTTGTACTAGGAGTTAATGTTGCATACAAATAACAGATACAAAAATAGGTATACCTAATAGGACATGTCAAATTTACAGCTCTCAATTAGTTTTTATTTGTCATAGTGCTATACTTTAAAAAATAAAAGTTACTCTACACCATTCCATAAGAATAGCAATGATTTTTCATTTTTTAATATTTTTTTAAAATTTGTCACACTGAAAGTGCTATATTTTCTAAAGGATTTGCCAGAGAATAATGAAATTTTTACACAAGATTGTGCTTGGATAGAGGTATCTTGGGACAAAACATTTTAAAAATCAGAGATGATTTTGTTTTTTTTACTCGTTCAAATATTTCCAACTGCTATAACTTTTTTGTGAATCATTTATGGGATATATTTCAAGATAGACAAACGATTCTACTCGTCTCAAGCTTTAAAATGACACCAAAATGAAGTAAATCGGTCAAGTAGAAGCCGAGATATGACAATTTAGATATATTAAATTTTGAAAAAATCTGGTCAAAAGGTCAACTTTCATGACCTCATATCTCGGCACCCTGAGGTCACAGAGGTCTGAAATTTTGGGTAGCTACATTTCTCATAAGGGTCCTTATGTGTACTAAGTATAAACAAAATCGGAGATAGTTGACATTTTTTTTGCTCTTGTGTGTCTGATTTGACATGGAATGACCCTCACTTAACCTAACCTAACTTGCAATTTCTTGCCTTAGATAGCAGAGTTGGGATGTTTGTACATATCAGTGGCAACCAACATGAATTTGTGGAGATGTTGTTCAGAGGGATATTCACGGTTAAACAAGTACCATGCAAGATACTTTGGATAGGATGGGGTTTTGTTGCTAGACCATAATATCCAGCTCTTCACATCTTTCCAACAATGCTCAATATTTTGAGTGTGAACGGTGTCTTCCATGAACCGCTGTGAATGGTTGACTGTGACTGTGAATATACCCTAGATTTCTGAGTTGAGAATATGCATACCACTCGTTGGAATAAATTGTAGTCCCAGGCCTAATATTGCTGGGTAATTATTTGTTTGTACTTTTTTTTTTGTAAAAAATAATTATTACATTTCCTTGATTTTTATCAGTTTCCCTGAGGTTTCAAGGTGTCCTGAATATGAATTTATGTTAAATTGTCATAGAATGTCTCCTATTGAAAACAAAGGGAGCATTAAAATGAATATTAACCAAAAAATTTTTTGGATCACCTCAAGATCAGGGCCCCCAGCCTTTGTTAGTTAGCCTTATAACTGGGCATTCAGTTGACCTGTATTAACTAATTTTCAACAAACTTGGAAACAGTACCTGAAACAGAAAATATCCAAATCATGTAAGCTATAATAGGCCTAGTAACATCTTCATAGTGGGTCATTCTCTGTCAGATCAACCAAAAAAAATTGAAATTAACACCCTCATCTCTCATATTTTGCTGAAATTTGGTTTATAGGGAGTTTGTGAGCCCTGAATCCATTTCTGAAATTATAAGGTCAATCCGACCAACGGTTCAAGAGATATGACCTCGGGCAATTTGAGGTCACTCGCGAGGTTACTAACATTTGGCGAGCCATAACTTGGGTAATAATTGTCATAATTATATAAAAGTATATATATTTAGAATCAGAAAACGACAAGGAATCCAAATATGCAAGTTTTAGAACTCTAGGTTGAAAAATAAAAAAGTTACACTGTAACCAAAATTTGAGGTCACGATTTGACCTCTGGGGTATCAAATGAGAATTTTTTTTTTAAATGTAAAAAATGAAGGCATAGGCATTGGCTATTAGAATCAGCAAAAAAAAGTTTATGTTAGTATTTTTCATGTAACTAACATATAAGTGAACACCATATTCATAAGTTGTGCGTCAATTCTACCTATTTTTTCACACTTAAGCTCATAATTTGACCTATAGAAATTAAAATTACATTTTTTATAGATATAAAAAACAAAGTCAGAGTTCTTGACTAATAGAAACAATCATAAAAAGTTTGTTTATGTTGGTACTTTTCATGTAACTAACTTATAAGTGAACACCATATTTATAAATTGCTTGTCATTTCAAGGAATTTTTATATCTTAGCTATCAATTTGACCTCAAGCTCCAAGAATTTAATAAAAATTGTATTTCACTGCTAATCTACACTGGCAATAATAGTTATAATAGTGAAAGGGGAAGACTAAGCTCACATGTAGCCTAAACAAACCTGTTGAAACATGTTGCTACTTGTCTAAGTGCAGAATCAACACAGATAGTTGCAAAATTCCTTGTCTACAGGTTAGTACAGTTCCAGCCAGCACTGTGGGTGGCTGGTGGGTATGGTGTTTTAATGAGCCTCAGAGACTATCAAGGCCTAAAATATTAAGTGTGTATAGCTATATATTTTCTAAAAAATATATATTACCTAATTGTAAATCCTATATCTTTACAGATCAAAATACAATGGTTCGGCACTTGAAATACTGCCAGGACCCTATTCAAAAACACAAGAAACGCATAACAATCAATCTTAGAAAAGTGACTGATGTACTTGTTGAAAAATGTGCTGGAAGAGTGAAAAAAGACTCATTGTTGTGTGTGAACTGCTGGACACTGATAATGAAAAACCCCACTATACTTAGTACCACTGAAAACAACGAGTCTGAGCAGGATTCAAATGAATCATCTACTATCAGTGGCTTGAGTAACATCTCTTCAATTCAAGATCTGGACAATGACAGTGATTGCTTGATAAAGGAAAATCCTTCAACTTCAGTTTACCAAACACCAGTTAAAAAAAGTAAGTAATAAATTAATATAATAACTTATACTTTACTACAAGGTCTGTTTGATCTACTATATAGCCAATTATATAGCATTTAAGGTACTATAATTAATATTTAATTACTAATATTCAGGTGTGTGAAACCTTTTTTTCTGTTCTTTTCAGAAGGGCTGTCATTAAGCCAGAAAAAGCGCAAGGCTCGTGGTAAGCTATCATCTGCTCAGAAACACCTGAAGGAGAGGCTAGAACTCAGTTATGGTGTTCAAATTACCGAGGAGGTAAGTGATACTTCAAAACCTGAAACTAAATCTGAAAAACATCTAGACAAATTAATGAATGAATTGAAACAGTCATTCCTGGAGAGCAAATGTCACCATCACAAACTACAAATATTGACACTCTCACCATACACAATTGAAAAAAGCTAGTTTCTTTCAAACTACAACATACATGGTGAAAAGAAGCCGTTCACTTATTAAATCAGAACATGGAATCCTTCCGAAGATTCCACTAATGAGCAAAGGAAAAGTGATATCTGAAGAACACAAAGATATAGTTAGAAGATTCTATGAGTCAGAAGAGGTTAGTCGTATGTGTCCTGGCCAAAAGGATTGCGTGAAAGTTATCAGTGCTGAAGGTGCAATGAAGGTGCAAAAACGATTGGTCCTCGGGAATTTAAGAGAGATGTTTGAACTATATAAAAATGATGAAAAGAATCCCAAAATAGGATTTTCCACATTTGCAAAATTACGGCCATCATATTGTGTGCTTGCCGGTAGTGGTGGGACTCATTCTGTCTGTGTCTGCACACCATCAAAATCCATATTTCCATCAAAATCCAAAATTGCAGCTGGCTGCATTGGGAGAAAGAGGTCTTTCATACAAGGATCTTATGGATTACAGTGTCTGCAGTACAGAAAGAGAGACTTGCATGATGCAACTTTGCAATGATTGCCCAAGAGAAGAGGGTGTCCTGGATTTTCTTGAGTTACTTGACAGTGTGAAATCAGCTCCAAATGAAATATCTTACAAGCAATGGGTGACTGTTGACCGTTGTACAATGGTTGATAAGGTGGAGCCACTTCATGAATACTTATCATCCCTAAGCATGAAAATATCCCGCATGGTTCGTCATCACTTTGTTGCTCAGCAACAATCACAGTACTTCAAGCAGTTGAAAGAAACACTACCACCTCAGAGCGAGGTAGTTATAGTAGGTGATTTCTCTGAGAATTATTCTTTCATTGTCCAGGATGCTGCCCAAGGGTTTCACTGGGACAATTCACAGTGTACAGTTCACCCTTTTGTCATCTATTATAGATCATCTGCAGACCAGGAACTTAGCCATTTTAGTGTCTGTTTCTTATCTGCATCACTAAAACACAACACTATAATGGTTTACTCATTCATATTGAAGCTTATGACATATGTTAAATTCAGATGCCCACAATTGAAGAAGGTGCACTATTTCTCAGATGGATGTGCTGGCCAATATAAGAACAGATACAACTTCACAAATCTCTGTTACCATGAAGAGGATTTTGGTCTGTCTTGTGAATGGCACTTCTTTGCTACATCCCATGGCAAAAATGCATGTGATGGGATTGGAGGAACAGTGAAAAGAGCTACTGCTCGTGCCAGTTTGCAGAGAACTACAGAGAGGCAAATTCTTACACCAGAACACATGTTTCAGTTTTGTGAAGAAAACTTGAGCAAGAAGATAAATTTTTTCTTTGTAACTACAGCTGATTTGAAAGATGCAGAAGAACGGTTGGAACATCGATTCAAGGATAGTAGGGCTATTCCTGGAACTCAGAAATATCATAGATTTGTTCCCCTAAACAAGGAAGAACTGATGGTGTATCCCATTTCAAGTGGCATTGGAGAAAAGAAAAGAATAAGGAAAAGTCATTTTACTAATGAACCTGCAATGCTTGGTAACCTAAAATGTGTCAAACCAGGAGAGTATGTTGGCTGCATTTATGACATGCAAGTTTGGTATGGAATTGTGGAGGAATATTGTGAAGAGTTTGATGATTTCACTGTGAACTTTCTACATCCCTCTGGGTCATCAGGATCAAGTGCATATTATTATCCATCAAACAAGGATTCATGTGCAGTGCCAGGACATCATATATTAACTGTAATGAGTTGTCCTACCCTAAGAGGAGGCAGCAGAATTCAATACATTTTTCCACAAAAAGAAATTGATGAGAGCATCGAGCATGCAAAAATTGTATTAGGCTAGCACATGAATCCTCTAAGTAGGTCTTCCCCTTTCACTATTATAACTATTATTGCCAGTGTAGATTAGCAGTGAAATACAATTTTACATTTTTTGCCTTTGTTTTTATATCTATAAAAAAATGTAATTTTAATTTCTATAGGTCAAATTATGAGCTTAAGTGTGAAAAAATAGGTAGAATTGACGCACAACTTATGAATATGGTGTTCACTTATATGTTAGTTACATGAAAAAACTAACATAAACAAACTTTTTTTTGCTGATTCTAATAGCCAATGCCTATGCCTTCATTTTTTACATTTAAAAAAAAAATTCTCATTTGATACCCCAGAGGTCAAATCGTGACCTCAAATTTTGGTTACAGTGTAACTTTTTTATTTTTCAACCTAGAGTTCTAAAACTTGCATATTTGGATTCCTTGTCATTTTCTGATTCTAAATATATATACTTTTATATAATTGTGACCATTATTACCCAAGTTATGGGTCGCCAAATGTTAGTGACCTCGCAAGTGACCTCAAATTTCCCGAGGTCATATCTCTTGAACCGTTGGTTGGATTGACCTTATAATTTCAGAAATGGATTCAGGGCCCACAAACTCCCTATAAACCAAATTTCAGCAAAATCTGAGAGATGAGGGTGTTAGGCACTGGTTGATCTGACAGAGAATGACCCTAGTGTCATAACTAAAGTTGTTGTTTTCTAATATTTTCAAAATGATACATAGCTGTTTGCACCATTTTTTTCTGCTCTATTGATTGATATATGTTTCGTTACTGTAGCATGTAAATCGCTCAATAGTAACTTATGTTCAACACAAAAATTAAATGGCTCCTTATCTTGAGAGTGAAACTTATCAAAAAACATAGTAACTGACATGTCACAACAATCCATCTTTACGCCTCAACAACAAAACACACACTGACCAGATCTGACCTAATGGAGTAATTGAATGGTGTGGCAACTAAGGGGTTGCCAAATGTCGCTAGATATACCAATAATTGCTAAAAATATTGGCAGATGTTGCTAGGTAGGTAATTGTTGCAAATGACATGGCCTGAAGTTGAAATAAAAAATATATTTTTCTAGTGTATTTTGGTGTGCTCTGTTCAAATATAACCTTCATTTCTTGTGCAAATGAATAGAAATACATGTTTGGGCCATGCAATGACAACTGTAAATATTCTGTTCATTTGCATAAGAAATGAAGGTCATATTTGAACAAAGCACACCAAAATACACTTGAAAAATTTATTTTTGACTACATTTTATACAATAAAGCATAACCTAACATGTTCATGTTACGAGATCTCGTAAATGACGCATTACCACAGGAAATGTGCAAAACACCTCGATATTAACCAGAAAAGTTTGCTCTCATCATTTTTGTTTAAACTAACGAAAATATCACGACTTAACCTAACTGAATTCAATTAGAAAAAAAAAATAGCCAGAGCAGAAACCAACAAACTAATTAAGTCACAGAGTAGCGAAAAAATAGCCCAAAATTATACTCATTGGACCAAAAATGAGTGTGTGTATATATATATATATATATATATTTATCAGTATCATAATTTTCACCATTAATATGCATTTGCACAAAAAATGAGTGACAAATTTGAATAAAGCAACTAAAACTACCTCAAAAAGTTATTTTGATTTACAGCTCTAGCCTATGTCATTTAAAACATATTAACCACTAGATATATCTCAAACTCCCTGCAAGGGGGTTCTAAGCTCGTGCGCTTGAGTGCTCTTTGTGCTCGTTTGTACGTGCTTGTTCCAGGAGGTTTCACATGCGCCCTCCCGGCCCTAGCACCCAAGGATGATGGGGCTCGACCTTGCAGTCCTTGTCATCCTTGGTCTTTTTCTACTTCGACTGTTCCCTCCACCCTTTCTCTTTCCTCTCACTTTTTCTTTGTTTTTCCGCCGAGATATGCCCTTTTAAATAGAGGCGAATCAGTTCTTCCCGAACTTAAAAAATATATATATATATATATCTCACTGTTGCTAAAAATGACATTGCTTCAAAGTATCATAACTTTATTTTCTAATATTTTCAAAATGATACATAGCTGCTTGCACCATTTTTTCTGCTCTATCGATTGATATATGTTTCGTTACTGTGGCATGTTTCATGACAATGCGGGTGTCTTGTAAAGTTTTACCAAACTTAAAGTAAATATTAAGCTTTTGCTGCCTTAATAATTTCTTTTCAAAATCTTTGGTATGAAATTATGGTTAAGTATTACTTTCACGGTTCCATGAAAATCAACTTCGTAGTTATATAAGTCATGTATTTATATAGATATAGAATAAGTAAAAACCCTGCTATCTCTAATTTTTTTTTTAGATTTGTCCAAAAAAATTTTTGGTGAATTTGCAGTTTTGGCCCCAATTTGTTTTGAACATGAAACGAAACTTGTGTTTTTCCTGTGTTTTTTGATGCAATTCATTCGAATTTGGCATCTGTTTCCATCACAAATCACTTGTTTTTTAGATGCCCCCCCCCCCCCCCCCCCCCCCCCCAAACATCAAAAGACAAAAATTAGTGGTTTGCGATCAGGGTTGGCAAAAACCTAGCAAAAAACCAGTTGGTTTTTGGAGTTTTTGCCAACCCTGTTTGCGATGGAAATGGATGTCAAATTTGAGTAAATCACATCAAAAAACATAGGAAAAACATACGTTTCATAACCCATCTCAATCCAATCTAACCTAACCTAACCTAAAAAATTTATAAATCACTTCAAACAGAGTAAGAGCACAACCTTCACACACTAGCCATGGCTAGACTGAGACAATATGGTGGACCAAAACTTATTATATTTATTAGCTCCATTATTATCCATTTGCGATGGAAGTGGTATTAGAAAAAGTTGTCCAAAATGAAGAGAGACAGCTAAATGACATCAAAATTGCTGAAACTGCAATAATACCAAATTTTTAATTAATATTTTTAATAAGAACTACTTTGTGCCATTCCGCCACATGATTGCCTGTAAAATGTGGCAATGAGGTGGAAATGCACTAGTTTGGAGTGTAACGTTGTTGATGATGGATGTGTGTAATGGATGTTCCATCAGTGAGCTTAAACTAGTTACAGAGGATTGTGTTAAATTTAGCCAGAGTCACAAACTGCTACTGTTTATGAAAAAGTGCTCTAAGTGTGGGAAAGTGTGTTCCTTTAATAAAAATACCCAGTTCTTTCGCTGCCAAAAGCGTCAGGCAAACAGTAAAAAGTTTCCTTTTAGCTGCAGCAAAATTGTACAACCCAGGATATAATTAAGGTACCGTATGTAGAACAGAAAGTTAAATTAACCCTTTACGGACAAGTCCGCAGCATATGCAGTCACTCTTGTTACCAGAATGTATAGGTTTTATTGTTATTGAAAACTAAATATTTTAGTAACTAGTCACTGAAATGATACACATTTTGGGTTCCTTTCCCGACAACTAAATGATATCTATATATAAACACGTAGAAACAAGCCATTGTAGTACAATTTCTATTATTATTTCTGGTCTACCTTAAGGTACCATCCATCATTAAAAGGTTAAGATTGTTAGATTAGTTATTCTTCCATGCAATTTCTCAATCTAGATTCCAACATGGTGTGCGAAACTTGCAATCTTAATTATATCAAAGTTCATCGTTATTTTTTATAATTATTCTAGTGTGAACATGTAATAATGCAGTGCTGTGATCTATCTACTCGTCAGTTGCCCCTGGTCAATTGAATGCCTGGTTAGGTCAACTGTATACCCTTTATGATTGGTTGGTTAAGTCATGATATTTTCATTAGTTAATGAAAATATCACGACTTAATCTAACCAATCATCATGGGCATACAGTTGACCTAACTGGCCATTCAATTAACCTTAGTTATTTAAATGGTGATGATTATTGTTTTTTCTGCATTATTTGGTGATAATTCTTCATTTTTTCTGCTACTTTTACAGATGGAGCTGCGAATGTAATACTTTACTGAAATTATTTATCATGATATTTTCTACAGATAGATAGAATCAGCTCCATTATAGTAAAAATGTGTGTGTGTTGTTATATGTCACTGTGTGTACCTTTTGTATATTTTATATATGTAGCAAAGAACCATAAAATTATTATGAAGTGGCTTTGGAACCTGTGCTTATGTTTTACAGCTTACAGGCTATGGAACCTGTGCACAGGTTCCAGAGCCCATATACATGTAATAGCTATGGAACTAGAAAGGATTTCAAACTGTATGGACTGTCAGAATCATGCAGAAAGATTTTAGCTTATGAAATAGGTTCATACTATTATCTATAATATATCGTAATCACAACAATTCTGACAAACAACATGCCCAACAAGGCATGAAAACAGTAATGTTGGCAACTCTGCTTAATGGGGAATCCTCTCACCAAGCGAGTGAATGATTTTATTTTGACTTTGGCCAGCATAATATATATATATTAGTGATGTATGCCACATCCACATCAGCATAAAATTCAATATCCGCATCTGCACCTGCACCTGCGGGATGCAGGTGCTGTGGATGTGTACTATTTACTAAATTGCTGTATTTGAAGCACAATTTGCCCTTCATTCAGTTCAAATACTGAAACTTGTGCAGCCTTTATTTGATCTTTAATGTAACTGGCAATGTCTCTTGTATTTGTATAATTAACTGTTCATGCTACGATACATAACAATATTATAAGCACACTACTTTCCAAAGGGTGGTGGTTGGAGAAAGTAGTTGGTGGGATGCAAGATGAGTTGGGTCTCCATCCCACATCCTGGTAACATAGTTATATATATATATATATATATATATATATATATATATATATATATATATATATATATATATATATATATTATCTAATATCTAATATTATCAAATATCTTACATTTATAACCAAAAATTCCCCCTCCCCGCGGGCAGTCTTTCTGGGGTGGATCGCCCGCGGGCTCCTGCCTCCATGTGGCGAGGGGGGTCAGCCGCGGCTGGGTGCCCTGCCGGGTCCCCCGCCCAGTTGCGAAGTGGACTTTTAGCATACCCTGCTATCCTACAGCCCCCTCTTTCCCCTCTTCCTTGCCCCCTCTGTTTTTTCTGCTTTCTCTGTTCACTTCGCGCGCCCCGTGGGCTGCCGGGGCTGGTCGCTGGGGGTCTTGCTCCCATGGCCGGGGCCGGACTAAGTTGGCTGGTAGGGTGCCCAGGCCTGGGACCCTGGGGGGCCTTGGTCTTTGCTGCCGGTGGGGGAGAACTTTCGACGCTGCAAGGGCCCCTTTTGAAACGGGGGTACCTACATGGGATGAGGCACCCATCCCCCGCCGGCATGCGCTTGGTCCCCTTGGGCCCCGGGTAATCGGTTCCCTGCGGCCCCGGGCGCGAAACAACAATAAAAAATTTCTTTATGGAAACACTTACAAATCTAATGGACCTCGTTGACGACCCGGCTTGTGCATCTGACCTCCCTCTGACTACCTCTTTGGACCTTGGGTCTGGTAAGGGCAGTCGGCAGCCCTCGCCCACCCCGTCTGCTCTTCTTGCTGACACCTCCTCTCCCTCTCTTCCCCAGGCTCGTGGCACCGCTGCCCGACCCCCGCCAGTGGCGGATGGACCTGCAGTGGACCCCCCGACCCCTGGATCCCCCATATTCCACGTCCCGATAGGGACCCATCTGCTTTTTCGCCCTCAGGTGGGAAGCCCGCGGCCCCGGTCGCCTCCCACTCCGGTCGGGCCTCATCGCCCCCGGCCCCTGGGGGACGTGGGACCCGACGTCGCCGTCCGCCTTTCTCATCTCCCTGTCCCCTCGAAGTACCGGTGGTGTTTGGCCCGACGTCTTCGCTCGGCCTTAGGACGGTGGACAAGTTCCTCATCCTCCGCCCCTCCTCCTCCAAGCCCCTCCCCACTAACCATGAACGCCTCTTTCGAGCGATCCATGGGGTGACGGGGATGGCTCGTTTTGACCTTCGGCCTCAGAGGGATGGCTCCATTCTGATAAGGTCGCGTTCCTCTGTCAAAACCTCCTCTCTACTTGCTATCCCCAATGTCCTGGGCTGCGGGATTACGGTGTCCCCCCACCCCCGCCTCAATCAGTGCCAGGGCACAATCTACGCTGCTCGTCTTCTACCCATCCCGGTGGAAGACCTCCAGATTGACCTCGCCTCCCAGGGTGTTGTGAGGGTGTACCGCTTTCCCGACAGATCGCGATCCCCAACCGCCCCTTCTCGCCTGCTCCTCACTTTCGACTCACTGGTGCCCCCCGTTTCGGTATTCTGGGGCTTTGGTGAGAGACGAGCGTGCGAATTCTCAGTACGACCATACGTGCCAGATCCTACGCGCTGTTTTCAGTGCAATAGGTTTGGCCACGTGAGCAGCAGCTGCCGTCAGCCGGCCCCGTTGTGTGTCCGCTGCGGCGGCCCTCCCCACCCCTTGCCCTGTACTGCTCCGCCTTCCTGCACCAACTGCCATGGACCACACCCTGCTTCATCCCGCTCTTGCCCGTCCTTCCTCTTTGAAAGGGAGGTTCGGGCCCTCTGTTCATCAGAGTTTCTCAGCGCTCGGGAGGCGCGGGACCGGTTGCGTGGCTGCGAGGCCCGGCGTGGTGCCTCGTACGCCGAGGCTCTCCGTTCCCGGACCCCGTCCTCACCGGCGGTTCCCAACGCGCCTCCACCCACCGTGTCCGCTACTCCCAGTCCATCCTCTGCCGCCCAGCGGACTCCTACCGCGGCTCCCCGTACTACCAGCGCGTCCCCACGTGCTCCCTCCGCGAACGCCGATGCTTCGTCGGCAACCCCCCCTGCCCCTTCTACGCCCTCTCCACCGGCGCCTTCGGCCACCCCCATTCCGGATCGTGACCCGCCGTCACCCATGCGGGCCGCACGACGGAGGGGTAGGCGCCGCGCCAGTGGTGACCCCGAAAGGTTCGAAGCCATAAGCCTCGCATCACCTTCCTCTCCCAAACACAAACGCCCCCTTCGCCCTACCGCCCCGGTGTCCTCACCGTCCCCACTGCGCAACCGTTATGCACGCTCCCCCCTGGGGTCCCCGACGGCCCTCGTGGTGGGGGCTGAGATACACCCCTCTCCGGCCCGGTCGATGGACCCACTGGAGGGGGCTGAGATACACCCCTCCGGCCCGGTCGATGGACCCACTGAAGGGGGAACTCGCCCGCCTGGTCGGCGTGGATGGGACGTGCACGCCCCCGCGCTTGACCCGCCCCATCTCTCTCCTCGACCTGCCAATGCCTCTGGGTGAGGTATTATTTTCCACTCCCCCTCGTAGTCCTGCCTCCCCCGCACCTCCGGTGAAGGGAGGGGCATTCTGGATACCTCTCACATCCCCTTCTCTGCATCGCTCTCCCCCGGACGTCCGGGAGACTCCTCTTCTGGAGGACTTGCCGGCGTCTGGTTCCACATCGCCCCCTCGTCGGGGTGACCCTCGCCTTCGCCCTCGTTCGGCGTCCCTCGCTGAACTCCGGGGCTTTCCGATTCCCTCTTTAATCTCGGGCCGCCCGATCGGCCCACCCACCCCATAACCATCCTTTACGCTGACTTTCCTACCCCTCCCTATACCTCGCTCCTGCAGTGGAACATCCGCGGGCTCCTGGTAGGCCTCGAGAGTCTCTCCTCTCTCCTGGCCTCCAGGTGTCCGGCGTGTTTCTGCCTTCAGGAGACGATTCTGGGATCCCGTTCCCTCCCTCGAGTGTCCGGTTACTGCGGGCTCCCTTCCCCGCCTCTCGATGGGGCGGGGAGGGGGGGCTCCGCGGTCTTCGTGCACCGCTCCGTCCCTTTCCGCCCCCTCCCGCTCCGTACAGTCCTGCAAGCTGTGGCCGTGCGCCTTTCTTTGGGGCGCCAGCTCACGGTCTGCTCTCTTTACCTCTCCCCTAACGTACGCCCTCCACCCGATTCTCTCCGTGACCTAATTCTTCAGCTTCCCCGCCCTTTCCTGATTCTCGGGGACTTCAACAGTCGGGACCCGGCCTGGGGGGATTTGCTCCACCTTCTCTCCGGGACCTTCTCTCGGACCCTGGACCCTTCTCTCCCTTATGGACGAGCTCGAGTTCACCTTTCTGAACGATGGCTCCCCAACCTGCCTTCACTCGGCCCACGACAGTTTCACCTGTATCGACCTTTCCCTGGTTTCCCTCGAAATCGTGACGGAGTTCACCTGGGAGGTCCTGCCGGATTCTTCCGGCAGTGACCATTTCCCAGTGTGTCTTACCCCGACCCGTCTCCTCCCCCCACCTCTGTCCGCCCGCGCTGGCTGTTCGCCCGAGCAGACTGGGCCTCATACGCGAGGGGCACGGCGATCTCGCCATCAATTCCTGCCTTTCCCTCCGTCAGTGAGGCCCTCGCCTTCCTCGAGAGTAAGATCCTCTCGGCTGCCGCCAGTTGCATCCCCCGTACCTCTGGCTCCCCCATGCCGCGAAGCGTCCCATGGTGGACCCCAGAGTGCTCCCATGCCGTTCAGGAGCGGCGCCGTGCCGGCCGCCGCTTCTACCGGACCCGCCAGCTGGAGCACAAGATAGAGTTTCAGCGCCTGAAGGCAGTGGCCCGTCGGGTCCTGAAACTGGCCCGGCGTACCTCCTGGCGGAGTTACGTGTCCGGGATCTCCTCCTCGACTGCCCCCTCGACTGTTTGGCGCAAGGTGCGTAGCTTTGAGGGGACCCGTGTCCCCCCTCGAACCCCGGTGCTTCGGGTCGGGGACGACGAGTTCGTCTCCGATCCGGAGGCCGTCGCGAACGCACTCGCAGCCATCTCCAGTTCCGATTCCCCCCATTCCCGCCGCGACCCACTGGATTTTCCACCTCATAGGGATGACCCCTATAATCACCTCTTCCGCATGACGGAGCTTCGGGAGGCCCTCCGCCCCCGGCCCCGATAATATCCCCTATGACTTGTTACGGCACCTCCACCCCTCTGCTCTCAGCTTTGTACTGGACCTCTATAACCGGATTTGGTTGGAGGGTTCATTCCCGAACCGGTGGCGTGAGTCCATCGTCGTCCCCCTCCCGAAGCCCGATAAAGACCCCTCACTCCCGTCGAACTATCGCCCCATTTCCCTGACATGCTGCGCCTGCAAGGTTATGGAGGCGATGGTCGCCTCGCGGCTGTCCCTTACTCTGGAGGCGAGTGACCAATACCCTGCTACCCAGGCTGGTTTCCGGCGCTTCCGGTCTACCACCGACCCCCTCCTCCTCCTTAGCCACGACGTGCAGGAGGCTTTCTCCCGGCGTCACTTTGTACTCGCCGTCTTTTTCGACCTCCAGAAGGCCTACGATACTACTCGGCGGAGCGCGGTCTTTGACTGCTTACGCTCCCTGGGTTTCGTAGGCTTTCTCCCTCCTTTATTTATAACTTCTTGTCCGCCCGTTCTTTCCGCGTCCGCATCGGTTCTACCCTCTCTGACCGCTTTCCGTTGGAGGAGGGTGTCCCTCAGGGTAGTGTCCTTAGCGTCCTGTGTTTCTCACTAGTGATGAACACAGTCGCTACGGTCCTGCCTACTTCCGTTCGTAGCTCCCTCTATGCCGATGACCTGGCTATCTATTGCTCTGGCCGCCTCCCGTCTTTGGCTGAACGTCGACTCCAGCTAGCCATCAACGCGGTGGTTCGCTGGGCGTCCTCGGTTGGCTATGCTTTCTCACCCTCTAAGTCTTCCAGTATGCTTTTCCGTCCTCGGCGCCTCCGTCTGTCGCATACCTTCGCCCTTACCCTTGCCGGCACTCCTCTTCCCCTCGTCCCATCCGTTCGATTCCTGGGTATGACCCTCGACGAATTTTTCGGTTGGGTTCCACACCTTAGGCGGTTGCGGCAATCATCTCGCCGCACCCTCTCCCTTTTGAGTCACCTGTCCCACATGACCTGGGGGGCGGACAGGCGTACTCTGCTGCGCCTGTACACCTCCCTGGTGCAATCCCACATCGACTACGGCTGTGTGGTCTACAGCTCCGCCTCCTCTCCGGCACTCCGTATGCTGGATCCTCTTCTCCACCGTGGCCTTCGCCTGGCGTCGGGTGCCTTCCGCTCGTCCCCTGTCGCTAGTCTTCAGGTGGACTGCGGACACCCCCCCCTGCCCCTTCGCCGGGGCCTTCTCATGGCGTGTTACCTTCGCATCTGCCGCCTCCCGAGGTCCCTACTCTTCTCCGCGATCTCCCAGGCGCTACCCCGGCCTGACACGTGGCATTTCGCTGCCTCCCTGGCCGACATCTTTTCGTCCCTGGGGATCCCCCCACCCTCTATTCTGCCGTTCTCCTTCGACCTGTCGCCCCCCTGGCTGACCACCCCTATCTGCCGCTGCCAGGCGCTCCGTGGCCTGCGTAAGGAGTCTCCTCCTACCGTCCTCCGGTCTTCTTTTTCTGGCCCATCTTCCCGTACACTCGGACGATGTTCCCGTCTACACCGACGGCTCGCGCTCCCCTGCAGGTGTCGCGGCCGCCGTCTTCTCTCCGTCGCTGTCACCTACCTCCCGGGGTATCCCCCTGCCGGTTCAGGCCTCCATCTTTTCCGCGGAGCTCTTTGCCCTTCTGGAAGCCCTCCGTCTGGTATCGGGTTTTTCGCGGTCTTCCTGTACCATCTTTTCGGACTCGCTGAGCGCCCTTCAAGCGCTCGAGCGCTATGATTCCCCGGACCCCCTCGTACGCCTTATTCAACAGGAGTACCATGTCCTGCACACCGTTCACCGGATCCGGGTCACCTTCTGCTGGGTTCCTGCCCATGTCGGTGTTTCCGGTAATGAGGCGGCTGACCGCGCACAGCCCGGTCCGCCGCCTCGATGCCTCCCCTCCCCCGCCCGCTCCCCTTCTCTGACTATGTGCAGGTCTTTCGGTCCCTCTACGACCGCATATGGCAGCAGCCCTGGGACGATGCCACCGGAAATAAACTCTGGTCCATCCGCCCCCGCCTGTCATATTGGGCGTCCTCTTTCCACCACTCCCGACACAAAGAGGTCGTCCTTGCGCGGCTTTGCATCGGCCATACGCGCCTCACGCACGGCTATCTTATGTCCTGGCAGGAGGCTCCTCGTTGCGCCTCCTGCCAGTCGCCCCTCACCGTCTTTCACATCCTTGTGGAATGCCCCACCCTGTCGTCAGTACGTCGTCGCGCCTTCCCGCCTTCCCGTTCCTCTCTGATTTCCCCCTCCCCAATCGTTTACGCCTTATGCTCGCTGAGAGCCCTCTCTTCTCGCTTGACCGTCTTTTCCTCTCCCAATCTTGCCTCCTCTCTGAGCTTTAGGTGACTTCTCACCCATCATCCGCGGTCCTCCCACTTCTAGTGCCTTTCCCCCGTCTCCGTTTCTCTTTCTCATATTCTGCTTCGCCATGATATCCGCTAGCGTATAGCGGGAAATGGCGGTAAACGCCCCAATACAAAAAAAAAATAACCAAAAATTGAAAGTCAATTAATAAATTAAGTATGAATTTAAACTATATTATTGAGCTGACAAATTTATGTATGAACATTCGCATCTGCATCCACATGGATGTCAAAGTTTGGCATCCACATCTGCACAGATGTCTGAAATCTGACATCCAATACATCACTAATATATATATATAGTGGACCCCCACTATCCAAGATTAATTGGTTCCAAAAAAACATCTTGGATAGTAGAACCTTGGTTAACAAGACCATACTTTACATGTTATAAGGCTAACTTTTTCCAGAAAACTAAAAACTTACTTTTAAGGCCCTACAGTATTTTTAATTTAAGTACCATACAGTATTATTGTTATTTTCTGAAAATAAAGAATTAAATTATAATGAATACAGTTCTGTATTAATTAAATTAATTTAACATACACTCAAAAATTAACACTGACCAGAACAACAATTTCACTGGGCTTGCTGGAAAGATGGTGGTGGTGGTTTATTGTTTGGAAGTAGTGTCTCCTTCCATAAAGGCATCTGGTAGTTCAGCCAATTGGTCATGTTTTTGAGAGCTTGAAGAGGTCCCTGAAGTTCATGGTTCATCTTGTTCTACAGAAGTAGTCCGCTTTGGTTTGAAAAAACTATCAATCAGTGTCTGCTTGGGCTTGGTCATTTCTTGGAGTTGAGTTCAGTATGGGAGCAGTGCTGAATTGATGGTGCTGTATGTTGTGTAGGCTCTGCCATGGATGGGATCTCTTTCCATGATTTCCATCGCTTGCAGGCATTCTACAGGTTGTCCCATAAGTCCAGCATTATAGGAGAAATTCATATTTTTCTATTTCTACAAACCATAATTCATATTTTTCTCTTTCTACAGGCCATAATGTCTGTGAGCAAGGAAGAACGAATCCAGATAATTCTACTCATAGGAAATCGGAGTCAAAGAGAGGCTGCTGCTGAATTTAACAGACTGCATTCAGACCGTGAGCCAATAACACAGAGTTGTGTTAGCAGACTTGTTGCAAAGTCTCTTTGACTCCGATTTCCTATGAGTAGAATTATCTGGATTCGTTCTTCCTTGCTCACAGACATTATGGCCTGTAGAAAGAGAAAAATATGAATTATGGTTTGGAAAAATATGAGTTTCTCCTATGATGCTGGACTTATGGGACACCCTGTAGAACAAACGTGTGATGTTGGTTGGTATCTTGATCAGTGGGGCAAATCTCGGTTAGCAGATGAATGGTTCTTTATGGAAAACTCAATCGTGTGAAACATCAGTTATCGAGATCCTCGGATAGCGGAGGTCCACTATATATATATATTTGATAGAATCCTATTTTAGTATGGCAAATTAAATTCCCTAATTGATGTTTTAATATTATGTACAGTATACTGTCAAAATAGTATATCTGGTTTAATTAATGAAAATAAACATTTTTGGAATCCTTTTTGAACTTCTGTATTAATCTAGGTTTGGGATTTAATTTGACTGCCTGGTTAGGTCAACTGTACACCCTTGATGATCTATTGGTTAAGTCATGATAGTTTCGTTTAACAAAAATATTACAACTTAACCTAACCGATTATCAAGGGCATTCAATTGACCTAACATGTGTAGTGGGTGCTTCTATAGCATGCAGTCTACAAAGATATCTTTAGTCTATAAAAGAATTTGTGCTGAAGTGAGCTGTCACTGGTTCATTTCCCAGTGACAGCAGTTGGTGTGCAACAAACCTAGCTGTTCATCCTTCCATACAATAAAAATTGGTTGGTAGGTAAATGGGCCTAGTGGTTAAGATGCTCAGCTGCTGATCAGGTCATGAGATCAAGTCTGGGTGAGGACTTTGTAATTTCTAATGACCAGTGGTGGGTTGTTCACATTCCATGTTAACTTGTAGATTTAAGGTGGAGCAACAAGCTTGACCTTCATCAGAATGAACAATTTGAGTAGAAGCAAAACCAAAGTTAACCAAGCTATCCTCCACTTCTCTGGGCATATATTATCAGGTCCAGCAGCTTTATCTGACTATTTTGTGAGGCAATTGCTTAATATCATCCTTCCTTTTATGAACCTTATCAAGAATACCTGAGTTTACAGATTCAAAAGAATTAAAATCATAGTTATTCAAATTTTCTTCACTGAAAACAGAGTATTGTTAGTCATTTATTTTGTATAAAATCTTTATATTATGCATATTATTATTTATATTTACATGTTTATATATAATATGCACATATTTAAGTATACTGCATATTTTAATAAAACCCAACCCTCCAGGGTTTTATTGGGTGAAAGCGCATTTTATTGATCTTTTCAATACTTCAAGCCTGTTATGCTTAGCTGCTTAGATAACATTGAGATGTCATTTATTATGTTTATAAATCATCATAAAGCAAATCTGTTTTTTACCACTAAGTTCTGCATCTGTTGAGTGCCTGTTTTCAACTTTTTGCTTTGCACACTGTAAACTGCACAACAGATTAGGAGTAGAAAAGGCAAAAAAATTGGTCGTGTCATCAAATCCTCAAATGGAGCAAGGATGAAGATTGGTGAAACAAAAAAATTCTTGCTTTTAGTTGTGATAAAGTTATTAGTTTACAGGTAACCCTTTCTGTCACACAGAAATATGATGGTCTAAACTAGTGGTAGGCAACTTTTTTTGAAACTGAGTCAATTTGATTTATTGGTAATTTGATAATGGGTCAGTGTTCAAAATTTAAATCAAAATACAATATTTTCAGGACATTTTAAAATAAAAAACACTTGTGTAATAATAATAATTTTATATATACTGTACTATATACTACAATTGACTCACGGGTTAGAGGTTGCTGACCACTGGTCTAAACTATGTTGAGCAATAATGCAGATAATGGATTGTCTTTATTTTAACTTTCAAAAAGATTTTAGTTATTTTCATCTGTAATTTTCTCAAATACGTACCATTTTTTATGTAGAATAGTTTGAAAAATGAATAGATTATCATGCTAGGTAGGTACTGGTAGTTGCAAATTGATGGATCATTTTCTTCATATGGAATATACTTGTTTGTACCCACTCTTTTATTTCAAGAGTGAATAGCTACACCTAGATTTACAGTACACTTTTGGCAGATGTAAGAACCTAGTATAAAAAACAAAAATTCTTATTTCATGAATGAGTACACTTAAATTTACAATAATAGCTACTGTTGGCAGATAAAAAATAAACTTTTGCAGAAAAGATCTGATTTTCCACTTCCATATTTCCATCACTTCATGGGCTACAAATTGGATCCTAAATTGGATCCTAATATTTGAATTGTAAGGAAAAAAAAAACCACTGGAAAACCCCCAGGTTTTTTACTATAAAAAACCCAGACTGGTTGGCTAAATGGGTACCTACCCAAGTTACCCAGTAGAACCCTAGCATATATACATCATAACATATATATAATGAAGATAAGTGGACATTCCTCAAAATCTAAACATGCAATTCAATATCCTAATTTACTGTCAACCATCCACCCTCTTTCACATTGTGATGATTTGCCAGTACCAAAACCATCAAAGATATGGACTTTAGATGATGAACCTGATGATGAATCTTGTAATAAATCTTTCAACAGGCAAGATGACATGGATACACAATTTCAACCACCTTAATTGGATGACCCTCATTTAATTTCTCATGTCAGAATTAAATGATCTTATCAAAGAGTTGAATCTACCTAAAAATCAGGCTGAGCTCATAAGTTCTAGATTAAAAGGTTGGCATCTCTTACAAAAGACTAAAAGTATGATATTTTGTAAGCATCAGACATACTTCACATTGTTTTTCCCTATGGAAAGTGATTTAGTGTATTGTAATGTGAATGCTCTCATGGAGGCATTTGGTTGAGAGCACAATCCTAAAGAATGGAGGCCTTTTTGTCCATCAAAATTGAGTTTGAAAGCTGTACTATTGCACAACAGTAATGTGTCTCCTTCAGTTCCAATTGCACATAAAGTTCATATGAAGGAATCATATGACAATATGCAGTTACTTTTGAAACATATTGACTGTGATAAACACTCTTGGCATATCTGTGATGATCTGAAAGTGATTGCACTTCTCCTCAACTTACAGTAAGGATACACAAAGTTCTCTTGTTTCTTCTGCAAGTGGGACAGCTGAGCTAAGGCGAGTCATTATGCACAGAAAGAGTAGCCACTTCAACAAAATTTGGTTCCAGAATAGAAAAATGTTGCCCATCATCCCTGATAGATCCAGCAAAAGTTTTCTTACCACCTCTTCATATCAAGTTTGGTTTGATAAAAATTTTTGTGAAAGCCATGAATAAAGATGGACCTGGATTTTGATATCTAAAACAGAAGTTCCCAAGAATCAGTGAAGCGAAAATCAAAGAAGGCATTTTTGTGTGCACACTGCACATAGATCAGAGAAGTGATGAAAGATACTGCATTTGATGAGCCTTTGAATGAGGTTGAAAGAACAGCATGGAAAGCTTTTAAAGAAGTGGCTACAAATTTCCTCAGCAGGATCAAATCAGAAAATTGTTTCCCTGGTAGAGCAAATGCGTAGTGCTTGCCAAGCCATGAGGTGTAACATGTCTTTGAAAATGCATTTCCTGGACTACTACTCATCAAACCTGGGTGCTGTCAGCGATGAGCATGGTGAAAGATTTCATCAGGATATATCAACCATGGAAAAGTGGTACCAAGGAAGATATAGCCCCAGTATGTGGCAGGGATGGGGAGTCGGAGTCGGGAGTCGGTAAAAATGACCGACTCCCGACTCTTTGATTCAATTTCTATATGCCAACAATTTACCAGAATACTACTATGCCCTAAATAAATATCTTCCTGAACTAATTCTAGATTCACATTTCCACATTTGATTTATTGTTCTGGTAAATCTTAGCAAATGAATTTCATATTTCTATTTTCTATTTCAGGATACTAGGTACCATATAAAAATTAGCAATATATTAATTATTAATTTAATTAGCCCCTATTAGTAATGAGTCGTGGGCCTAGTAGAAAATCAGCAGTCTTTCAATATTTTAAGCTAAATGAGGATGAAAGTATTTTTATTTGTCAAGTAGAAAAGGATGGTAAAGAGTGTAATGCAAAAATTAGTGCTTACACTGGGAAACATGCTAATGCTCCAACTCGAGCCTCAAACTTGAAACGCCATCTACGAAACAAACATCCCAATATTTATAAGGTTGTAGATCAGCATAAGGAAATCCAGAAACCTACTTCTAGTCAGGCCAGTACCTCTATTTCAAAAAGCAAACAAGTCTCTGTTACAAAATTTTTCCACAGTGAGAGAATTACAATATCAATGACAAAGAAAATTTTTTAAAAATACCTTATAGATTTAGTTGTAAAGAATGGGGTTGCACTTACATTATTTTCCTCCTCAGCTTTCCATGGATTAAATGGAGAAATGGCGGCAAAACTAGGAGTGTCATTAGAGAGACATGATATTCGAAACATGATTTTAAAGGAAGCAGAAAGCCAGAAAACTTTATTGAAAACAATGCTGCAAGGAAAATTCTTCTTTCTTAAGATGGATGCCTGCACGAGACAAAGAATTAATTATATGGCAATAAATGTTCAGTTCATTGATGATGAAGGAAAACTAGTTATATGTACTCTGGCAGTGAAGGACACTGAAGCTCAACATTCAAGCGAATACCTGACCAAGCTAATTGAAACCATCTTGACAGAATATGAAATCACTAAAGAGCAAATATTATCAATTGTTACTGATAATGCTTCAAATATGACAAGTACAGTACAGAAACTTAATGATGGTGAAGTAAAAGGAGATCTTTTTGAAGACAGTAGTGAAGAAGATACGGATGAAACTGCTGACAAACTTGACAGTGTTGACACTGTAGACAATGATTTTGCTGGATTCTCAAATATCCCCCATATGCGATGTGCAGTCCACACATTGCAACTGGCAATTCGTGATGGGTTAAAAGAAAGGAATGCTGCTAATGTAGTAGGTAGGTTACGCAACATAGTAGTGGCTGCAAGAACGCCTAAACTTGATGCAATATTAAAACGTCGATCTGGAAAAGGTGCAGTTATAGATCAAGCTACACGTTGGGGGAGTACCTATGAAATGATTAAGCGCCTTCTTGAATTGAAGCCATACCTTATCGATATGGCAAACCCAGATGTAACAATGACTGATATCCAGTGGCAGTAGGCAAGTCAACTTGAGGCATTACTTAAGTACCCATATGTGGTTACAAAGAAGTTTCAAGCAGCTGAATTGACACCTGGCACATTTTACAAGGAATGGAAAAATATTAATTATAAACTATCTCAAATTGGCGGCATTGTTGCAGATGGTATAAGAATGTCTATGCAGCGTAGAGAAGAAAATTTACTGAATAATGACGTACTATTGGCTGCAGTTTATGTAGATCCTATGCACAGGGTACTTTTAACTGAAGAACAGATTGCTAGAGGAAAGTCAGCTCTGTGTGATGTAGCTGTGCGAATGAAAATGTTAAATGAAACAGATGCCGCAAGTAATTCAGAATTTGAAAGCTGCTCAAGTCCTGCCATTATGCAAAGCTCCCGCTCAAACTCTGAAGAAGAAATGGATTTTGAAAAATATCTCGATAATGAAGAAAAATCAAAAAAAGTTAAGCGATGCCATTTGAGTCAAGATGATAAACCTATAAAAATAACCCCATTGACCAAATTCAGAGAAGACTTTAATGCAGCTTTAATAAAAATAGAGAAATTTGATCGTTCATTAAAACTTGATGTGATGAATGCCATACCAAAGTATCCTGAATTAGTGCAAGATGTAGCCAGAACTGTTACTGCATTGCCACCAACACAAGTCAGCGTTGAAAGATTATTTTCAGCTCTTCGGTTAATTAAATCCCACCTACGGGCTAAGTTGAAGGAAGACATAATTGATGCTATACTTTTCTTAAGAACAAATTCTCCTTAGAGAGTTAAATTATTAAGTATGTTTTTTTAGCCTTTTTTTAATATTTAGCTTCAATATTAGCATATCATAATATATAATGGAAACAAAATATTCTTTACCAACTTTTTTTTATTTAGCTACGGTACCGTATGCAACATTAAAATTTTAAAATTGTTAACCAAATGAGGTTATAAATATTTTATACGAGATCAATTTCTTTTTCTGTTAATTTTTATTTTTGTGTAATACAACATTAAAATTGTATTAAATTACTAAACTGTATTATTATCGTACCTACTTTATTACATTTATTTATACTTATATATTTGAAAGAGTCGGGAGTCGGAGTCATTTTTTAAAAATACCGACTCAGGAGTCGGGAGTCGGTTGTTTTTGGCCGACTCCCCATCCCTGGTATGTTGGCCAACTACTCTTGGACACTTATAAGAGAAGCCCCTATACTAGTTAAGTGAAAATCAGCTGCAAAAACATTTTACATAAAGTACTCTTCTTTTTTGTACAGTTAAATATATGGTACCAAAAAAGTAAGAAAATCTGTCAATTTTCATTTGCATTTCCTTTGAAATTGGTGGGTGATAGAAAAAAAATTTCATATTCATAACCAGTGTAAAAAAGTATATTGGAATCGCATAAATTCATTTGAAGGAGGGAAAAAAGTTTTATTCTGTTGTTCAGTGTAATTATTAAAAAATACTAACCATATCCTGATCCTTTCCAAATATTCTATTTCCATGTTCTATTGGGACAATCCTATCATATTTTTTATTATTGTATTTATAAAAACTAAAGAATTTCTTTGGATCTCTATTGCTGTTTCTAGCTAGATATATCTCACTATGCCTTTTGCTCTTCCTAATGAAACTATTTAACTTATTTCTTAACCCTTTAATGCCAAACGTTTTTGTAGGGTTAAGTCTAAATGCGTGTATTTGAAATGGTACGTATTCGACCCAGTCGGCGTTAGAGGGTTAACTGCCTATAATTATCCAAGTTGACAAGGTATTACTGCTTTTAAAATCCCTGAATACCCTTTTCTTATTTTAACAATTTTGGCTATTTCCCTATTCCACCACAAAGGTTTCCCAGTCCTGTTATAACAGTTCTGAAAGGAATATATCTACATTGTATATCTTCTAAAATTTCTTTGAATCTAGACCACATCCCAATAGCATTTTCATTGGCAAATTCACTTATCCCACTTTACTGAGCCTAACAACCCTCTAAATTAATTGTAGTCACGTTTGAGAAGCAAGGAACTAGATGGTCATTGTTAACTAGATCCCTATTTATTTTTCTTAAAACATGTGATCAAATGGCCACTATCCCCTGAAGATAGAACTATTATTAGATAGAAATAATCTAAGATTACTTGATCCCTAGTTGGTTTTCTACAAATTGGGTTAGAAAGCTATCACCATAGCATTCAATGAAGAAGTTGCCATTCCTATTATTTCCAGCTAAAAGGTTCCAATCTATATGAGGCAGGTTGAAATCTCCCATAATTGTTCAGCACTATAACCTTTATTTCCTGAACTATACTATCATTAACTTCTTGTATTTGGTTTGGAGGTCTGTAAAATGCCACCTATCCCAATGTACTCCTTACTTGATACACATACAAGGTGCAATCCAAAAGTTCCTGGACTGTACTGACAAAAAAATGTAGGCTTACCTTAGGTTCTAATTACTGCTGTCCCCTTTGAAGTAGTCCCCTTGGGAGTTGATACAGCGGGGCCCAGCAATTTTCCCACTGCTGGAAGGACCTCTGGAACTCCATTTTGGGGATGTTGTTCAGCACCTCATGTGATTCTGCCTGAATCTCCTCAATGTCATTAAATCCTCACCCCTTCAGCCAGATCTTCATCTTGGGGAACAGGAAGAAGTCAGGGGGCTAGGTCAGGGGAGTAGGGGTGGGTGAGGGACCACTGCCATGTTTTTGGCCAAAAACTGCTGCACAGACAGAGCGAATTTGGCAGTGATCTGCCTCATGTTGAGTTCCTCCATGAGAATGCATTGGCATGAACCAAATGATAGGCCAACGATGCTGCAGATGTCGTTAATCGTTCGCTGATGGTCCTCGTGGATGGCATGATGCACTTTTTCAACATTTTCGTTGGCTCTGCTGGTTGAGGGCTGACCAGAATGTTTGGAATCCTCAACCAATGTTTGCCCACGTTTGAACTGTAATAACCACTCAAAAGTCTGGCTTCTGCCCATGGCATCATTACCAAATGCTTGTTCAAGCATTTTGTGGGTCTTCAGTGTGGTTTTGCTGAGTTTGAAGTCAAACTTGATGCACACGCACTGCTCCTTCAAGTCTGCCATTTCTCTGCTTGCAAAAATCGCATAAAACCACTAACACCTAATGCACAAAAACGCTTGTGAAAAAAAAATGCATGCGTGTATCATTGTGTCACTTGGCAGACTGCTTCACGATATAGCTGTTTAGCGCTCCACGCTGCCAGTCCAGGAACTTTTGGATCGCACCTCGTATATCAACCCAAATTGATTCTACCCTGTTGTCTAATTTAATACTATCATTCTGAACTGAAATTAAATCATTCTTAATGTATAAGACCAAACTACCCCCCAGCCTATTCATTCTCTGATAAATATACATTGTACAATGATCCCCCAACCTGCCCAAGGTCCAACATGCATGAATTCAGAGATAGGGTAATGAAATGTCCTCATCCTTTCCTCAATCTGCACAAGCTAAGATTCAAAGATAGATCAGCATGAATTTTTAAAAATTGTGGTATTAAATACTAAAAAATTATTAATTAACACTGTCACAAGCAATTATAAGTCCAGAACAGTTATACCTAACATAGTTATCATCATACAAGTATGCTACATATTGACTGATTGCATAATCAGAATTTATTACATCAGCATTTGATGTTGTAGTTGCTCCTTTGCTGGTCTTACATTGTTTAAAATCTAAAATATCACATGTTTGATACTACTCCATGAAACTTGTTCCTTTGGAAATCATTTTGTGGAACCTTTCATTACCTTTAGTCATCAAGGATGTGGCAAACCTTTCTGCTAATGCTTGTTCATTTTGTGACACTAAAGATTTTGAGATGAAAATTTTTTATTTCTTTGGAATGGAAAATACAAAAATTATAGAATGTATCAACTGTCAGGGTATGGTCTGATACAGTTAACTGTAGGCTAGCTTTAGCAACACCTCTTTTTAATGGTACCCCCAGTACTATCACAAGCATTTTTTCCATGGTTAGTGGCAAAGAAATTCCTCTCATCTTTAATACAAAAATCCTGTTCATGATGGCATGAATTAATAAAGTTAGATCCATTTTTATACTGTGCTCCTGAGCCATCTGAAAAGTAATGAATTTTTTTATGTAAGGTAGTTCTAGTTTTGTTTCATTAATACCTGGTGAAAAGTGTAAACAGTTGTTGTGGGCAAGGTAATCACTTATAAACAGTAGCTATTTTGATTTGTTTCTTTAGATTCATTTTTGTAATATATCACAAATGGATGAAGTGTAACCTGGTCATTAGTCCATTGAAAATTTTGTGATACACCTTTTGGTGTGAAAGAGTAATTTTATGTTGGTTGAGTATAGGAGGGGGTATTTGGCTTTGTCATTGCAGTTGATGTAAATTAAAATCATTCTTCTAGTACAAAAATGTCTTGTAATGTTTTATTCATTATATAAATGTAACTTTGTGTAGATGTAGCATTGGGTGTCACATCAGCTCTTAAGAGATCATATTTCTACCAATTTAGAACAACTTAGTAGTTTAGCTATACAAACATAACTGAATATTTTCTTTGCAGGAATCAAAGTTTAAGGAGACAGGAGTTTTAACACCAGAAGAATTTGTTGCTGCTGGAGATCATGTTGTTCACCACTGTCCCACCTGGCAGTGGGCAGCTGGGGATCCCTCTAAAACAAAGCCTTATCTTCCTCCTGATAAACAGTTTCTCATAACTAAAAATGTCCCTTGTTATAAGAGATGTAAGCAGGTAGCCCATAAATTCATTATTTTATATGCTAACAGTAGGCATAGGCAAAGCCTATAGCAGAGATGGCCAACTTGTGTTTTCTTGGGAGGGCCACTTATCTTTTAGCCTTTTCTTTCAGTCCGTGGGTTGCATCTTTGTACTGAAATATGGATAAAAACAATTCACTTGAAATGCATACCCATAAAAAGTTACGGTAAATAAATTATTACATTAAAATGTAATGGTGCCAATAATGCTAAACCATTCTAATAATAATAATAATGTCACTGAAAATGTTGATGATAGTTGCACCAGCTGGCCATCCCTAGCCTATGCTATAGGCTTAAAATACCTTATTAATTAGGGTACTTGGTTGCCTACTTTATATTAGAGTAATACAGGTCTGGAAACAAGAAAAAGTCCCATATCTTTCCTTCCCACACTAGCTATAGGCCCAACTTCATGTGTCTCATTATTCCATTATAAATGATTAATGAGAAATGGCTGGGTGTAAAGTGATAGGCTTTTCTCATTGATATTGGTTTATGAAGGATTTCACAGTAGTTTTGAGATTATACTCAAATTCTGGTGAAAAATGAGAGCTTAACACTTTTTATTGTAAGCCTATAATAACTACACTATTGGTCGTAAGTTTACTTTTCTTCCCTCCTCAGTGTGCATATGGATCATTCCATTTAAAAGTGATCAAAAACATTTTAAATTTATCTTATATTTTTTGACTTCCCTCAAATTTGGCACACTTGTTGGTATATTGGTGAAATCCCAACAACCCAATTTGGAGGTCACTCTGACCTCAGGTGTCTGAGATAAAGGTCAGTGAAGTTTAACCTGACTAAGAATTGTTCATAATTAATTATCAAGTATAATATTTTTCCTAATTAACCTAGGAAACTGTTGTTCTTGGTCTCGTTTTAAAGCTTTCTGATAGATCTACCTTCTTCTGACCTGGCCAAAGTCAAAACATGCAATTCTGATTTTTTTTTGTGTGATGTAGCACAAGCATCTTGCTGTATTGTGTACATATATTACGGTGGACATTCTAGTAGCATGGGAGCTATGAATATTTATCTGGAGTCAATCTTCAAAAAAAAAATATTTTTTTCCATATCCTAAATATTGCATTATTCAATGCATTATGACCAAAGTTTTAGGGCAGTCTCCACTATCTTCTAAATAATTCAATTCTCTCATATCACAAGAGAGAGAGAGAATCATGACCTTACATAGTGTTTGTTGTAACATTAATTTATGAACCATGTGAGTAAAGATTACCATATCAGCCTGAATCACCTAATATTTATGTAATATACTGTGTAATATGCTATTAATATTTTAGAATTAAAATTTGTGTGTTTTAGATTGTGATTTCTTTAGGAATTAGTATTAATGCAGTATTGGTTACCTATTAAAATTATTAATTTGCAATACTTTGGATAAGCTCCTGCATGCTTTAAACATGATTGCCAAGTACTCATCTTGTTGGTTTTTGTATAAAGGTACAGACCCAGTGAAATTCTATTGAGGAGTAGAGCTAAAGGGAGCTGGAACAACAGTTGCATGTTGAAATTTTCATTTGATACTTAGTTCTGTCTCCTATGACAGAACTTGAATATAATGTGATTTATTCTGATTTCAGGTGGTGGTCATGTTTTTTTTTTATTTTCAGTGAGTAGTAATGGCAAGCTCTAGTGCTTATTTAGAAATAAAGGATGCCAAAGTTTGCTGCAATCCTTTTGATTTGCCTGACAATAAGCATAAAACTAAAGGACTCTGTACTATTGCTGTGAAACAATGTTCACTGCATAAATCACTGAATCTTAATTAGGGGTTAAAACCGGTATTAATACCGGTATTGAAGAAGTACAAATAATACCGATACCGATATTATAGGTTTTCGGTATTGACAAAAATTGCTATTGTAAAATTTAGGCAATTTAGTCCTCCGATAGGCAAATAAACTGTTTTTGGAGGATTCGGAGAAAAAAAAGTTTCGGGGTATTTTGCAGTTAACCTCTCTTTCGTTTTCTATCAAAGAAAACTATTTATTGCACTAACTTTTATAAATTTATATTATGTATGGATCATGAAAAGAGGTTATAACAAACAAACAAAAACTCTTTATTGCAGACATATATATATATATATATATATATATATATATATATATATATATATATATATATATATATTTATTATACATAATAATTCTTATAAACCAGATTTATCGTGTTCTAGGAGACTTTAATAAGTAATGCTTTAAACTGTAACGTATTTTGTCAATTTTTTCGCTTCAAACGTTTTAAAACGTATTAGATACGTTCAAAAACGTATGCACACGATTTCAAATCATCGCGTTCCCAAATCCCAATGCATCGTTCTTTCTTCTTACATTTGTCACTTGGATTTTCAACATTGTAGAGTAGTTGTATAATAATATGGCACCATAATAAATCAAAATAAATTATTTTTTTCATAATACTGGTATCAATACCGGGATTAGCATAATTGCCTCGAAATACCGGTATTGAAAATTTTCGGTATTATCCAAGCACTAATCTTAATCCTAAACAAAAACTGTGATGTCCTTTTTCCAAGTTCTTTTCTACACACCACAGAGTTCTCTGTAGACAATAAAGATGACAATTTCTACAACAACCATTTTGTCAGGGGATGGGGAAGAGACTGATGTTACAGAATTGGAAAAACAGCATAGTTGATCAATTTTAAATGAATTGTTGAAAGTAATTGGCAAATCTTCAGTAAAGAGAATCAAATTATCTCAAAATGACATATCCAAAGAGATGTCAAGAAAATTGTTGATCATTTGGCAGAATAAATTGATGTGAAAATTGGTACAATCAAACCAAGAACTGACCTGCTGTATATTGATTTGGGAGATGTTCTCACCACAGTGAACCCTACCACAACTGTGAAGTGAACTTAGATTCTGAAGAAAGAGGAGGCAAATCAAGCTTCAAGAGTCCTTAGAGAAAGACTAAAACACCAAATGTTTCTAAGGTAATTCAGACACTAAATTCATTTTATAATTTTCAGCACTAATCTGCAAAGATAATCAGTGTTGTACTTCTGCAACACAACATGAATCATGAACAAATCAACATTTATTATTATTTTTACATCATTTACAGAAGCTATGTACAATATCCTTTTCCTGTACAGTATGAATATTAATTGCTTTAAGAAATACTATAAATTTTACAGTGAGCCTTATCTAATTTTTAAGCTAATTCTTCTCTCAAAAAAATCCTCAATAATTTCTCTATTACCTTTCCAGATGAAATCCAAGTATTATGGCCAAGTAAAAGAGTTGAAAAAGAAATAGCTAGTTTAGCCTTATGATGTCCAATTCTGGGAACCACCATATCTAGTATCCATCAATTACTCTTAAAAGTTTTATAAGCAGCACCTGCTTTAATAGCTTAAACCAAAAATAAATTTTGTTTTTGTAATAAATTGTATAAAATGTAATTGGTTTTAGTATCCTCTGTAGCTATATGCTGTATTCATTTTCTCATTTAGTAAACTCAAAGATCTTTCGCTACTAGCCTCTGAAATGTAGATATCAATAATTAAATCTGATGGAAAACTGCTGAAATCATTACTAATAACATTGAATGATGAAGGAATACACGACATATGGAGTCCTGAATGCTGAGTGTGTGTCAAATTCAGTAGTTTGGCTCCAGAGTATATCATAAAAATGGTCATATCTTCTAAAATATTAGTATGCCCATCCTAAAAAAAAAAATCATGAATATAGTCAAAGTTCTAGGCTATGACCTATTTAAAATTTGAAAATATCAGAGATTACATTATTTGACCTAGGTCAGGTTAGTCATAGAAAATCATAACTTTTTATTTTACATTTCTCAGAAATTTTCACTGAAGAAGAAAGGTGGATCTATGAAAGAGCTTTAAATTGAGACTAAGAACAACTTTGTAGGATAATTAGGGAAAAAGTTATACTTGCTTAATTATGAACAGTTCTCAAGGTTATGTCAGACTTCACTGACTTCTATCTCAGACACCAGAGGTCACAGTGACCTCCAATTTGGGTTGTGTGCTTTTCACTAACATACCTTCCTATAATCAAAATTTGGTTAAAATCAGAGATGGTCACTAATAATAATATGTCCCATTGGCAATATACTCTAGAACAGGGGTTACCAGTAGGCAGACTGCAGTCTAGTTCTGGACTGCCAGAAGTAATTCAAATGACAGAAGATAAACCTGGCACTGGTAAATAATAAAAAAATACATGCTCTTATATTTAAACCTAAAACAAAACCAAAGCACTCGCATAATGCCATAAAGTAATTTTAAAAAAATACACTGAAATACAAGTTGATTTTGATGACATAATGTTACAAACATTATGAAAACATGCTGAAAAAAAAATAGTATGGGTAGTGGACCTTAATAGAATTATAGAAATGGATCTTGGAAAAAATTAATTGGTAACTTCTGGTTGAGAAACTATACCACTTAATTTTTAGCTTGTAGTCCTATATTAGAATCATTGTTTCATCTTCACTTATCATTAGCAAATGGGTAAATAAAATTAAATAAAAAAAATTACACAGGGTGTCTACCAAACTGAACAACCTGGAAAGGTTGGAGGAGCTTTCAAATTGTCAGAGATTTGGATAATAAACTTGGAAAATTTGTTAATAAGCATTTACTCACTGAAAAGGACTTTATGCCCATGATAGATACTGGAAAAATTAATTTACCAATTATCTTTTCATTTAAAGTTAGCACTAAATTCAAAGTCAGCTTCAAAGGCAAAACTGTACTTTATATTTTTTGTTTAATCCTGTTGAATGCCAAACCCTTTAAGATCTGTCACACAGTTTTCACAGATTTCCAGTTATTTTCCTAATTTAGCAATATTTGTAGAAATATTGCTAATATGATTTGCTTCATATTAGCATGAATTTTATTAGATATAATAAACAGTATAAGAAACAAACTCGGTTTTGGTTGGTTTATGTATATGTAGGATGACCCCAAAAAATGCTCTCATTTTTATTTGTTCATTATTTTATAATGGATGTACAGCATGTCCCAGAAGTCTGGACTCGTAGGGAAAGTAGACATTATATTTTGAAAGTGAAACACTTTTCTAATGTCAGTTTTTACATATTTTAGGAAAGAAAATAACCCTGATGATGGCTCAGTATACCAATTAAGAGAAGGTGGAACTGGTATTGCTACATGTTTCCAGAAAAAGCCAGAGGGAGGCATGTTCATGAAATAATTGACATGCCTCCCTCTGGCTTTTTCCAGAAACATGTAGCAATACCAGTTCCACCTTCTCTTAATTGGTATACTGAGCCGTCAGGGTTATTTTCTTTCCTAAAATATGTAAAAACTGACATTAGAAATGTGTTTGTTTCACTTTAAAAATATAGTGTCTTTTTCCTACGAGTCCAGACTTCTGGGACACCCTGTATATTTTATTGTTAGGGGTTTTATTCAGCACATACTTAGACATTTTTGATCTTTCATTACCCAATAACTAATAAATATTTTATATTAAAACTGTTCTTTCACCATTTCATATTTAAAGCAATAACTTTAATTAATTTCATAGAAATTATAAAAAGATGATATTGATACCAAAAGACTATAGCTTAGTAAGGTCATAGAAGGCCTCGCTAGGCTATAGAAATAACTGCATTACCCCAGATTCACAGTGGTTTCAGCAGGATGGAGCATCTCCACATACTGCTTGTGAAACTCTCAACTTTTTGAAGTACCATATTTTTTTGGGTGATTAATCTTCCTTCATGACCCAATGGAATAGCCCCAAACTCACCTGACCTCTCACTCACACCCTGACACTTTTTTGTAGAGTTACATAAAAGATGGGATGTATCCTACCAATCCTAAGACACTTGAAGATGTAAAAACCAGTCTGAGGTAATCAACAACATCCCAGCTGAGAGCTGTTTCCAAACATTGTCAAATATTTGTGCAAAGTTGAGTACTGTGTTGTGAAAAAAATGACAACTGCACTGAACATGTTTAATAATTAAGGTTAATAAATTCCTACATTTTACATACCTATTGCATTTGTTGTGTCTAGACCTTTTGGACATATTTCGGGGACACCTGGATAATATATATCTTAGGCACCTTCATATTTTTTACCAAAAGTCTTTTTTTTTCAGGGAAATTTCTACATTATTTAACAACCTTTAAATAAATAGTTTATAATCATAAAGCATAAAAGCTGTTAGCTGTAGCTACTTAAGTTTCTGGATTTTGTGAAAAGTCTTTACAATCCAGATTCTGTTTTTTCACTATGTATCAGGTACCTACATCTTTTATGGAAAGTTTTGAGAAGATAATTAATTCATAGTATGCATCATATAATAATGATCATTGCATTTAATCACTTTTGTACCTTTAATATAAAAAAGGTGAATTATGGTATGTTGTAAAAAGATAAAGGTATGCAGTGAAATGTAATCTTAAAATGACTATTTTTATTGAATGTGTCTATTGCAGATGCCTTATTTTATGACAAGAAGCAATGGTGAAAATATCAGACATGTAGACCTAATTGTAATTATCCACATACAAAGTTACAGCTAGACTAATATATATATATATATATATATATATATATATATACCAGAAATTGGGTGAAATCTACATATCCATATGGTGTAATTTCAAAATAAAAAAAAAAATTTTGTTGAGAGACACTATAATGATGGACCAAAGAAACAAACTTAAAAAAATGAAATTAACATCAACCCGAAACCATCAGAAAACAAGCATGGATATTGGGGACAAATTAGCAAAATGAGTCTGAAGTTCTTTCACTAAATCTGGTTTGGGGAGGCTGCATTGCTATTAAGGAACTTTTTCTATAAAGAGGGAAGAGACGCCGAACATACAAGTTAATTAAGGTTAAAAGCTAAATAACATAATTATGAAATAAGTAATGCTTGAAGGAATGAATAACAAATGATAATACAATGAATGTATGAAGGAAAATGGATGACATGCAAAGAATGAGAGTAAAAGCATTACAAAAGAATGAGGAGACCAGCCTCATCACAAACTTAAAAGTTCCACTACCGGGTAGCACGCTCCCTCTCCGAGCACCGAAGAGAGAGAGAATGGGTGCCATCCCCCGTCGGTGCTCCGAGAGATGATGCCTCCGCAAGTCCCCAAGACTTGGACACTCGACCAACAAGTGTCGCACAGTCAAGGGAACAATGCAGTCATCACAGTAGGGTCGAGGATCCCGCACCATTAAAAACCCGTGGGTGAGACGGGTGTGGCCTATTTGGAGACGGGCAAGGGCAGTTTCCCGCCGTCAAGACATACGGGTATACCGCCAGGGACAAATTGCAGCCGCGAGCTTGACGCATCTTATTGGGGTCAATGATGGCATCCCAATAACACTGCCAGACTACGCGTGCTGCAGCCTGAAATCCCGGAAGGAAGTGGATAGGCAGTCGCAGTGGGACGGGAGGCAGTGGACTCTGCGGACTGGTCCGCATCTTCATTCCCCCTAACGGCAGCTTGGGCAGGTACTCGGCCAAATGAAACTTGCCCCCGACGACGACCAATTAAAAGGAGCCATTTTAAAATGTGTAAAATTATGGGCTGGACACGATTAAAGTACGCCAGTGCTCGCAGCGCCCTTCTGGAGTCCCTAAAAATACAAAAGGACGGGAGGGGGTCGGGGATGGCAAAAATTACTTCGAGTGCCAATTAGGGGTTAAAACCGGTATTGAAATACCGGTATTAATACCGGTATTGAAGAAGTACAAATAATACCGATACCGATATTATAGGTTTTCGGTATTGACAAAAATTGCTATTGTAAAATTTAGGCAATTTAGTCCTCCGATAAGACTGAAGTGGAAGCAGATTCATTACTGAGTGAATACATGCAAGAAATGGACAAACTAGGAAAAGTGCCATCTAAAAAAAATTCCATTGATTTTGATGTTACTAATGAATTTAAAAGCTTGGAAGTTACTTTACAGAGAAGTGAGAATTTAGAGAAGCTGTACAAGGCACTGCTTTCAATTAAACCTACAAGTGCAGAATCAGAAAGAGCCTTTTCTGCTGCAGGCCTATTTCTGACGAAACTGAGATCAAGTCTATCTGAACAATCCCTAGATGCTCTTTGTTTCCTCAAAGCATACTTTCAAAATCAAACTAAGAAATAAATATTTAGATACTAATAATTTCTATCTACCCCAGTAGTTGTATAATAATATGCTAAAAAAAAATTTAAATAATATTTTTATTACAATTTAGTAATTTACTGTATAAACTTTTTCGAATAGAATGCCATCTATTTGGAGTTGGGTCATTAATTTATAGTAAATATGGTGAGTACTGCAAGTCCCTCAGACTTGTGGGAGGGTTGGTAGGGTGGCACCATAATAAATCAAAATAAATTATTTTTTTCATAATACCGGTATCAATACCGGGATTAGCATAATTGCCTCCAAATACCGGTATTGAAAATTTTCGGTATTATGCAAGCACTAGTGCCAATAGAATGGTGGAAAGCTCCGCAGTAAAATTGGATGCGTTGGTAGCTCGTTTACCACTGTGGGTAAAGTAGGAAAGACGGCTGCAAATCCGACACCAGTATCGGACTTGGAGCCGTCGGTAAAAATTGGAACAGAGTCCACATGTAGGAATAATGATCCAAGAGCAGATGACGAAGTCCATCAATGGGGATATGAGACTTGACACCCGTGAAATGCGGGAAACGCCACAGGTTAAATCGGCTCACGGGAAAGCTGAAGCGTCCACAAAACCGTGTGCCCGATAACCGAAAGGCTGGGGAAGACGAAGGTGACGGTCGTAAAGGGGGAACAGGTTGGTTCCACCCCTAACGTACGAGTGTAGGTGAACGAGTCTGGAATCAGCTGGACTCGCTACCAGCACCGAACGGTCAATAACTAGCGGCGCAAATCCAGAGGAGCCCCCCCCCCCCGAGCATCAAGCCTCGTGTACACGATATCACTAATGATGCATTTTTTGATGATGCATCATAGACACAAGTGATGTCTTCATGTAATGATGCATCACTGAGTGTGTACACGATAACTTGAAAGTGATACATTTTCAGCATTCATTCCAGTATGTGCTTCTTACAATCCTTATTTTCTTTCGAGCTGCTGAACTATCAAACCTTTCTATATCCATTGCCTCTACAATTACCTGTAATGTGGCATCTCGCGATTGTTTATTTTTGTATTCAGGATTTACTACATCCCATAAGCAAGGATGTTTCCCATATTCTTCAACAAATTGTAATGTCAACTTACTGCTCCATTTTTCTGACGTTCTTAAAATATCAAATATTAAATTATTACTAAAGTTTTAGAAAAACTACAAATTTCAACCAGCTCCTTCGCAAAAACACTCCCCTCAGTGATGTCTCGCTGCTCACTAAAGTTGGAAGGCAGCCAACATCAAATAGTGTTGCTCATTGGTGATATGATGATACGTCATCAACTTGCATGCTAATTTACACGGTATCACTGAGTCGTCATTTAATGACGTATCACTAAAAATGTATCACTTAGTGATATCGTGTACACGAGGCTTCACTCAAAAGACTGAATAGTTGAAGACCTGAATATGCTTGTAGCCAAGCGGATACCGGCATGATGGACCGCATCCAGAGCCGAACGGGTGTTGCCAAGGAATAGACCTCGCAGCCATAGTCAAGCTTCGACCTAACCAGTGCCCGATACAAGCGGAAAAGCGTTATATGGTCATCACCAGAAGAGGTGTGAACCAGAACTCGCAGTAGGTCCAGCACTCGGATGCACGAAACCTTAAGGCACTGCAGATGAAGAAGCCAGATCAGCCGCCGATCAAACACCAGTCCCAGGAATCGGGTCTTGTCTACACATGGAATCCGATGACCACACAGGAAAGAGGTGTGGGTCCGGGTGAGCCTCTTGGATACGGCAGAAGTGCGTGACTACCGTCTTCGAAGTCTAAAAACGAAGGTCACGTAAATCTGCCCACCGAGACACCCGACCTAGAGCGGAAAAGGAGATCGATAAGTCGCCACATGTAGCGTGCTCATGATCCCAGGAAGAGGCGCCAACACAATGTCGTTAATAGCTTGCAAAGAGTGTGACACTAAAGACACTTAGTCGCGGAACGCCTTCCACCTGAGGAACGGGAGCCCGAGTAAACAAAGGCAAACGCAGCGAAGCCCAAAGGTTTCAAAATGCCTTCCCTCCAAGCAGTGTCGTAGGCTTTCTCAAACTCGTCTATTGTTAATTTCGCAGCCATCCCCTACCTAAAAGAAAAAAATAATATATAATCAACACTGAAAATTCCTATGATGCGCGACTTTTGCGCCACCCTGTATATAATATACTGTATAAAAATGTTTATTTGCTCCTGGAAAACCTGCAATGGTAATGATATTTAAAATTACTACTTAGTAGACACCCTGTGTACAGTATTATACAAATAATATGAATTGTTATTGCCTTGGACTAATTTTTAATGACAAAAAATTTGCCACAAATACGAGGTCTGTTCAAGAGAGTATCCGGACAGGGTGTTTATTTTTAGAACAAGGTCACACTTAGAGTTGTGACTGTTAAATATGTCTGCATGTCGAGACAAGTTGACTGATAGGGTTGCACTTCATTGTGTGGCGTCAGTCCACTGTGGTGAGCCGATAAAGTTAAACGTGTTTTGTTTCGCAGCTATTTCATGTTACTTTTTTATGAATATGCTCCACAAGGACAAACAATCAACAAGGAATTTTACATTCAAGTTTTGATACGTCAACGTGAAGCAGTTCGGAGGAAATGGCCGCAGAAGTGGGACTCCAGAGACTGGATGCTCCATCACGATAACGCGGCATCTCGTCGCAATTTTTGGTCAAAAACGCTACCCCCCCTAAATACAGCAGCCTCCATATTCACCGGATTTGGCTCCATGAGGCTTTTTTTTTTGTTTCCGAAGCTCATTGTTAAGACCATTAAAAGAAATTCGACGGAATAGCTTTTGGCCATTCCAAAAAGTGATTTCGAAAAATGTTCGAAAACAGTGGCAGGATCGTTGGACAAAGTATGTGGCGTCAGAAGGAGTGTACTTTGAGGGAGATTAAGCCCCATATTCTGTAAGTACCATATTTTGTCCATAATCGCATCAGTCCGGATACGTTTTGAACAAACCTTGTACATTCAACCCTCTTCCGTGTGTTATTGTAACAGTCATAGTACAGGTTATATAAATAAATACCCAGAACTATTGTACAACAGCTTTTATAATGAAAAAACTAGAATTCACTTTAAAATTAATGATTGTCATGTGTTAACTTTTGTTCTTAGATGGAGTACAAAAGCGAGCAAGAATTGATTGTGGATGCAGAAGGAGATGAAGATGGGGGGTGGGTTGACACCCACCATTTTGCTGATGCAGGAACGTTAGAAGAGAAAGTGGTAGACATGACATTAGAGGACAAAGTAAGAAAAGCTTTTACGATATTCCAACTTTAAGAAGTGCAAATAAATAGAATGGCACAATTTTTCTCGAAGTAAATATAGAGCAGATAAGGCATGAGTAACCTCGCATAATTTAATTAATGAATTCGATCCACTCAAAGCGAACTAAATTGTTTTAAAGGTTTCGCATATGATTAACTTAGTAGTCTATTATCTTTTAATTTAGGTTACTACCACTGTATTATTATTATTAACTATATAAAATAAAAAATAAGTATTCATATTTTGAGTACCTGGACAGTAAAGGTCACTAAAATATATTCCTCAAAGTTCAGTTAATTTAGTCACTGATTAGTGAATAAATAAGCCAAAGACACCCTTTGCTCTACCTATGTAGCTGTAGAGATGCACCTAAAAATTCTAAAAATATATAACTTCTTTAATTCTTAAACCAGTCCCATCTCTGTAGGAAGTGAAACAACCCTATTTACTCTCTCTATTTCAAATACTTCGTAAGTTGTGTGTTTGCAGAAAATTTCGACCACTAATGAAGATGATGATGACGACGATGAAAATGAAGCTGTTGATATGGAGGCCTTTGAGGAATCTGGAATGCTGGAAGAAAGTGATCCAGTAAGTGCTTTTTCGTGTCGTTGGATCATTGCCGTCTTTATTTAACCACTAAAATACATTATAGTATTTGATATGGACAGATACCAAAAAATATCCACTGTACCATTTTGGGTCCTTGAAAATCCCAATATTGCTGCAGCTCTCTACCGTACAGAAAACCTTACAAAGTAAATACTATTCAGTAATTTGTACAGAAATGGTTGAATATTTTAGAGTACTGTGTGTTACTTAAAATCTGTATGAATTAAAAGCTTAATTATGTCTCCGACCAAATGAATTTGGAAGGACCACACTGGATTGCACTTGTCTGTTCGTCACTTTCGTGTCCGACCTATAGTGTTTGAACCGTTCAACATAAATTGAGGAAACTTCTCAGACAGATGGATCATCACAAGACTATGTATTGCCAGTAAGAATTAGATCATTGCATCGAAGGTCAAGGTCACTAATTAAAAATGCCAAATATTTTCAGGTAACAAAAATTGTGATTAATATGTCAGCAATTGCTATGCGGGGGCTTCCGGTACACCCTTTGGACGGGGGTGTAACACAATTTTTGGGGATGCATATTGGCGTATGGCGTTGTGGATTTAGAATCTATGAAACATTGACTGTGGTGAAGTGCGATCAAGGTCAAACATCAAATGTGGAGGTCCGCTCAACATAGTGATGAAATTTCTCACGTGGATAATCAAATGACGATGTGCTTTTAGCAAGGTTCATATATCTGTATCAAAGGTCAGAGTCACAGATAGAGGTCAAAAGTCAAATGGAAGTCCATGCCATAAGTTTTTAATCGCTCTACATGAAACCGCGTACACATGGATCATCATAGTTGGTCCCTGCATCAAAAGTTAAGGTCATAAATAGCTGTCAAATGGAGGTCCATGCCATCATTTTTGAACTACTCGACATAAATTGATGAAACTTCACACAATGGATTCACAGGCCTGCGAATGAGAACTTTGTGAGAGTTGTTTTCTTACTAATAACTGATTTTATATAATTCAACTATGCTGATTTCGAATAAGGTGTCCATTTTTTTCTATCACGTAAGGATTTTCTGCAAATTGGAAAGGAAAAAACAAGAACATAAATAATTATTATTTATTTCAATTTACATTAGGTACCTCTTTCGCTTTGTTATATTAATTACAAATGCAAACAAATTTAAAAAGAAAGAGACTATTAACGTCAATTACATATTTGTCTTTATTTGTCCCGAGTTTTCTTGTGACATCTATGCCTTTTAGTCTCGAATCTACTCGCTGTTCCTTTTCTTTTGTGTAATAAATCTGTAGTATCCCGTTTCAACATCCAGCAGTAATCAGCCATCATGCTGATGTCCCACCTTCCCTGATATCTCTTGTCCATTTCTTTGATGTCTTGGTGAAACCAAACATTTATAAGCGTTTATAGGCAGTAGTTTTTAATCAAAATTTAATCAAAATTACTAACATATGTAATAGGAAATATGACATTTTGTGAAAAATCTGTAGGTGATAGCGAAAAATAAATATTATTTTCGGAATCAGTGCAAAAATTACTATATAAGTGATAAAATATTTCGGACGACAAAACCATCGCAGGCCTGTGTTATCACAAAACGATGTGTCGCGAGTAAAACTCAAATTCTTGCACTAAAGGTTAAGGTCACAAATAGAGGAGGGGATATTGATGTCGTTCCGATATAGTTCTTGTTTTTAATATTTTCCTCAGTATCATTTTTTTAATAAAATTTTTCTTTCGAGAATATATTCGTGTTTCTCCATTGCTAGTGATGTATTGGATTGGGTCATGGGTAGCTGGCTGCACCTGCTTTCCCTTTTGTCTTTCCCTCAAAAGTAAAAAACAGATGTACGAACGCACAACTTAAGAGCTCAGCTCGAAGTCTCAGCCAATTACAACGTTTCTTCTTTCTTTCATAATCGTTTTCCATAGAAAACGGCTGATTTTCATTCCCTTGGAAACACATTTTGTTTATATCCATAAGGTAATGCGAGAGATGAATGATGTGGAGAGTTGAGTAAATCTGAATGTGTAAGAGTGATTGGCGGCTGTCGTAGCTGATATACTGTATATAATACAGTATGTTGACATGTGTTTACTGGTACTTCTGGGCGAATCGGAGAATGAGTTAAGGACAGTACCAACAAATTTTGTTGGCTTTTGTGGAAGGAGACGTATATGACAAAAGGAGGATAGTCAGAATGTAATGTTGTGATTAGAGAAGTGTTAAAGGTGATGAAAGAGGTACCGATATACTGGAAGTTCAAAGTAGAATGAAGTATAGCAAGTAATTATGGGCGTGATAAAAGCCTTGGTAAGAAGGAACAACTTTAACGTAGATGCAGCGAGAGGTTTACATGAAGGTATTTGGTAGCATTGCTGATGTATATATGCGAGATATTTATTTGGCATGAGAGTTAACTGTGAGAGCAGTTGAGATGAATAATTTAAGAAGTATGATGTAAAACGGATTAACCGAATAAGAAATGAGAATATTTGCGAAAGGTATGGAGTGAAAGTCATTGAAAGTGAGAATAGAGGATAGGATGCTAGATTATGGTCATGTTCAAGGAATGAATAATGTGTGTGTGTGCGCGCGCGCGCTCTGAAACCAAACCCGACCAGGGCCTCGTACTACATTTATTGACATAGGGAACATTACAACTGGCGCTATTTTAACTAGCCCTTCCTCAAGCAGCACCCGTTTAATAATGGGGGGAGAGAGAGGAGTGGCTTCCAAAAATAATTTAATGTAGCTATGAGGAGGTTTTGACTCCCGAGAATTCTTATCTATCAAAAACACAAACAAAAAAGTGAAAAAACGTATCATTTGAGAACTCCCAGTGATCTTATACCAGACCCGACCAGCACCACCTACTTTTACGATCAAAAGGGAACACCACCCCCAACTCCACCCAAACCAACTTCCCTTATAACCCCGCTTTGTGGGCTTATTCGTAGGTTTTGACTCCGACTCCCGAGCGTTCTCATAATGACAACACCCAGTGCTCTGTAACCAGACCAAACCAGCGGCTACTACTATCAGATCATCCCATAAGTAATTTCGTTTTTTAGATCGGAATTTGAAGGACGATAAAAAACTCGACTGAAACTTTTTAATCTAGTATATATTTTCCATCGGAATCAATGACACTCTGCCAATGTCCTACAAGCTTTTCAATGCCATGTTTATAAAATTCAGGCGGTTTTGAGGCAAAAAACGTACAAAGACTGGTGTGCAGGTCATCTAAAGAAGTATACTGTTTCTCGTCAAGATAGTTTTGCAGACTCCTGAAGAGATGATAATCTGAAGGCGCAAGGTCTGGAGAAAATGGAGGATGTAGAAGTTTTTCCCACCCAAGCTCCTCAATTTTTGCAGAAGTGATCTGAGCAGGATGAGGACGTGCGTTGTCGTGGTGGAACACGCTTCCTTTCGGATTAACCAAAGAAGGTCTCTTCTTTTAGCGCAGTGTTCAATCGATCCAGTTGTTGACACTAGACTTGAGCGGTGATTGTTTGGTTGTGTGGTAAGGTTTCAAAGTGTATTACACCACCTTTATCCCACCAAACACTAAGCAACACCTTCCGAGGGTGAAGATTTGGTTTTGGCTGTGGTGTCGCTGGTTCTCCGGCACAAACCCACTGTCGACGGCGCTTAACATTCTGGTACAGTATCCACTTTTCATCACCAATAACTAAACGGTGCAAAAACGGATCTTGGAGTTCACGGGAATGAAAAGCTGTGCTAATGTTTACCCGTACCCTCAGATTGTCGACCGACAACATGTGGCACCCATTTTCCTAACTTAGGCACTTTCCCAAGTTGTTGCAAATGTCGATGGATGGTGGACGGGGATGAATTGAGTTTCTGAGCCAATTCTTCGACAGTTGTTGAACAGTCTTCTTCAAGTGCGGCTAACAGCGGGTCATCATTAAACTCAGCAGGGCGTCCAGAGCGTGCTGCATCTGTCAAACAGCAGTCACCATTCCTAAACTTTTGAAACCATCTTTGACATTTCCTCACATGCAGAATATCGTTACCATAAACTTCCTGAATGTTTCGCGTTGCTTCAGTAGCACTATTCCCTTTTTTGAACTCGTAAAGCATTATATGCCTGATATGCTCTTCTGATACCATGTTTATGAGGGGTTTACATAAAGCAAAACACACGTCTTCACTGGTCAAGGTCTGTAAAGTATGTAGCGAAACACGATAGATCTCCTCTTAGATATAACCTTTGGAAAATTTATGCTTAAACCGAGTAGGACTAGTTTAAACTTAATCTATCGCAAAAAAATACATTACTTATGGGATGACCCGATACATTTACATCTTTTGAAGGAAATCACTGCTTTTATCGCAATAAATAAACACTATGTACCTAAAGAGTAGCCATCCTTTATATTTAATTAGCAGAGGTGGGTAGTAGTGAAGTAGATATACTTAAGTAGCTTTTTCGAGAATGTACTTTCTAGAAAGTACATTTTTTTGTAATACTTTTACTCTAACTTAAGTACAATCTTGGGAAAAATTTCGTACTTTCACTTAAATACAATGTTGCGAAAATTGGTAAACAAATTCTGGAAAAACCCACTTTCAATCTGCCACCTCTCAATGACAGGTATTGAGACGGGGAACGCACCGAAACTGGATTATTCCAGATTTTGTTTACCAAAACATTTAGGTTTCATTAACCAATCAGAAGAGTCATTCAGTACAGTATTTTAAGGTAGCCAATCGGTTTTTTCTATAGCTGATGACGTCACTTGTTTCACGCATGCGCGCTCCTCTCCATCTCCGCTCGTACTGTAGCCTAGACTTAGAAATTGAGTAGTTAGCTATAGCCTATAAATAATCGACTTCTTCAAACCTGTCCAGTCTAAAAAATGTGTAGAAAAAAGGGAGATTGGTTTATATTTGGCAAATACGAGGGTAATTCAATAAGTATCCGCACTTTTTATTTTCACAATTTTATTTTCACATCTGATAAATTATAAACACATCACTTCTCAACATAGTCTCCCTGTTTCTCAATACACTTAGTCCAGCGATCTACAAGCTTCCTAATGCCATCACAAAAGGATGTTTTTGGCTGTGTGCGTAGCCAGTCATGCACCGCCTCCTTCAGGTCATCATCGCCTTGGAATCGGTGACCACTCAAAGCGTCTTTTAGTAGTCCAAACAGGGAAAAATCCGAAGGTGCCAGGTCTGGACCGTAGGCTGGATGGTCGAGAATTTCAAATTTAAGTTCTTGAAGGCATTTTCTAGTCTGAGGGCGCGCATTGTCGTGTAACAGAATAACACCTTCCGACAATCTCCCTCTCCGTTTTGTGCGAATTGCTTGCTTTAACTCATTCCGAAGCATGTCAGAATACGATGCACTTGTTACTGTAGTTCCACGCTCTAGATAATGTTCAAGGTTATCATCATCATTATTCGTATTCTGACATGCTGCTTCGGAATGAGTTAAAGCAAGCAATTCGCACAAAACGGAGAGGGAGATTGTCGGAAGGTGTTATTCTGTTACGACAATGCGCGCCCTCATACTGCTGCACAGACTGAAAATGCCTTCAAGAACTTAAATTTGAAGTTCTCGACCATCCAGCCTACAGTCCAGACCTGGCACCTTCGGATTTTACCTGTTTGGACCACTAAAAGACGCTTTGAGTGGTCACCGATTCCAAGGCGATGATGACGTGAAGGAGGCAGTGCATGACTGGCTACGCACACAGCCAAAAACATTCTTTTGTGATGGCATTAGGAAGCTTGTAGATCGCTGGACTAAGTGCATTGAGAAACAGGGAGACTATGTTGAGAAGTGATGCGTTTATAATCTATCAGATGTGAAAATAAAATTGTGAAAATAAAAAGTGCGGATACTTATTGAATTACCCTCGTACAAGTAACAGCCGTATGGATATGAAGTCATTTCCATCACTTATGGACATATCCATACGGCTAAATACGCCACTTCCTGCATCTGCACCCTGTGAACGACTGTTCAGTGTTGAACTTGCTGGACAAATTTTTAGTCCAAAAAGAGTCAGGATAGATTGCAAAAAATTTTAAAATCAGCTGCTGTTGAAACTCTTAAGAAATTGTGTACATAATGCATACTTATAAATTATTAGATAATAAATTATAGTTCTTAATATAATACTGTAATTCCTACTTTAATAATCCTAATGAAGTCTGTTTGCCATAATGATATTTATTTTATATTATTATATATTTGTAGTGTATTTTATTTCAATTTTGAAAAAGTACTTCTTACTTTACACTACTTACGGACATTATAAAACACTTACTTTTGTACTTCAACTTAAGTACTTTTGATAACGTGTACTTTTACTTTAACTTCAGTACATTTTTTAAAGATTACTTGTACTTTAACTTAAGTAACAAATGAAAGTACTTTACCCACCTCTGTTAATTAGTTATTCAGAGGTTTCCACTCCCGAGAATTCCCATCAAGCTTCCCGCCTCTACGGACTCTACCAATTGAGTATCACTTGAAAATTCCCAGTGCTCTGTAAGCAGACCAGATCAGCACCTACTACTACATTTAAAACAAAGAAAACCGGCCACTCCCTATACTAACTAAAGATAAAGTAATTTTATTTTAATTTCATAAATTGAATACCAATATTTAAAGCAAATGTTTTTCCTTATATTTAACGCATTTTCTTTCTTCAACAATGTCAACAACAACAAAAACTTTCATTAAAATTTCAAGTCCCTGGTGGACAATTTGAATCAAAAAATGGATATACAAGTTTGGTTTATAAAATTCTTAAAATTCAATAAAGTCAACATAATGAGATGGTTTAATATATAAATCATAAAGTACAGCTTAATATAGAGGAGGAGATTAGAGTGGTTTAAAATATTTAGAGATTAGCTCGTTGAGAAAATGTAAATTTATGGACAACTTAACTTATTAAGCTTTGCCTTTTTCGTGAGTAGAAAATAATTTTAGACAATTACACTTTGAAATAAGTACAAATTATCATAGAGTGCTTTTTGTATGTTCACTTTTCTATAAATACAGATTTTGTTTTGTAATAAAAATTTTAAAATGTCAAAGAATCGGTAAGAGAATCGGTTAAATTTGGCCGATTCTGTCGATGGCGATTAATCGGTACACCACTAATCACATCCCCAATTTACCCGCCCTTTCATGCAAATTGATACTACTAAAATACCTGTTCAACCTATTTTTAAGCATATTAACTGAAGTGTTTGCCACGACCCCCGTGGGTAAGCTATTCCGTTTCTCGACTATCTTGGAGGTGAAAAAGCCCCTCGCGACGTGTCTTTTACCCTTTATTTTAAAACCATTGTTTCTCGTAACGTTCCTATCGTCCACGTTAAAGAAATTCTCATAATTTACGTTATCTAAACAATTTAAAATTTTAAACACGAATTAATTCGCCTCTTAAACGCCGAGTTTGTCGTACACAAATTTAACTCTGGGTCTATCTTTGTATGTTTTACCACGTAACGTTGGAATAAGCTTTGTTGCGCAGCGCTGAACCCCTTCTACCATTTCTATACCCTTCATATAGGGCGACCAAAACTGTACAGCATATTCTAAATAAGGCCTAACAAGCGATTTATATAATGGCAAAGCAATATCTTCAGATTTATATTCAAAATTATAAGAAATAAAACCCAATACTATGTTAGATTTACTGCTCCCAACTGAACATTGTTGTGAGAACTTTACATTTTTAGTTGCAATGACACGTAAATTTTTTTTCCTCAGAGGCTTCATTTAACACACTATTTCTTATAGTGTAATCGTACGTACTACTAGCTATGGGTAGCAAGTATAGCAGGAGCAGAAAGTCAAAATCCCAATGGATGACTTTGTCAACAAATATATATAAAAGTTAATAATATTTATGGCTGCTACAGTTCCCAAAATTGGATGGCAATTATGAAGCCTCTCTAAAAATATCCTTGTTTTAGTTGACCTTAGTAATTTTTTTTTCCAATTTTTTAAATACAATCGAGGAAATATTGAAAACACCAGTGCCGTTCTCCGAGGCTAATCGAAGATAAATTATGCCATTCATTGGAGAGGGCCTATGCTTGAGACGCTAAAAGTTACTTAACTCAATCCAGTTGTAGTTCTGTTCACGAGGAAAAAATTAAATATTCTACGATGTAGTTAAGGAAAAGACCACTGAACAAAACTGAGAGATTATTATAAGAGTAGCAGAAAGAAATAGTGGTTCAAAACGAAAGAGGTTGCTGCAACCCCTTACAAATAACCGCTGTGCCTTGAATGCATAGAAAACGGAAAATCTATAGTATACGAGTATAAAATTAAAAAGACACGGCCTCTTCTTGGAACATTATAAACGCGTCATTTCAACTGACTCTAAAATGTGTCCTGACCAAAGCATAATATACTTCATTGGTATTAAACTGTCACTGTTGTTACAGTGATTTGGACTTGCCAAAGTGTATTGGATGAGAGTAATGTAATTTTGGCAGGGCTTGGTGGGTTTTATTTTAAATTTTATCGAATTTCCCTTTTTTAATATGGGCACTAATGGTATGGATTCAGGAACCCCAGATAACCCTGGTCGAGTTTGTTATATGATACGTACACGAGATTGCGTTGACATTTCAAATCTGGAAGTGTGTTTTTGTTTATCTGTAATGCGGTTTCATCGCAAGCTTTATTATATCTTTACATTAGTTGACATGAACACGTCAGCATGTTGTCACTCCCATTGTATGGAAGAGTTAGGTAATTGGTAATGGATTTGTTTTTAATGTATCTAATAATATTTATCCTTCATTTTTCTGGCCTTGAAGAGCACAATTATTGCACCAGCGGTGTTGGCGAATGACGATATTGGTGCCATAGTTCAGACAAGAACTTACGATCTTCATATCACATATGATAAATACTATCAAACTCCTCGGCTTTGGTTTACTGGTTATGATGAGGTACGTCAAAATAAAATTACTGCGTAAGGTTTGCTCAGCCAAATTTGGAATGGAAATTTTTAATGGCGAGTAATTTTCGGTTGTTAAATTTAAAGATTGCATTTAGCTGATTCACGTTACTCCGAACCATTAGAAATGGTATTAAACCTTGAATGTGATAAGCTTACCCACTCGCTTGTAATTAAAACTCCTCACTTATGAACAATTGGAAATTTACATAAGCGTCTATGTGAAGAGTTGGATTCCCCTATTTCTTTTGTAATGTAATTTTATATTTGTGCTATTAGAATCGACATCCTTTGACCGTTGAAGAAATGTATGAAGACTTCAGTCAAGATCATGCCAATAAAACTGTAACGATGGAAAATCATCCTAATCTTCCTGGTCCTCAGATGGCATCAATTCATCCTTGCAGGTTGGATGTTCTCACTTAGTGGTAACTACTTCTAAAGAAATTGAACTAAATAGTTCAGCTAAATATTTTTAGTTTTTAATTATTTCCAATATCTTATTTTCAGGCATGCAGAAACTATGAAGAAGATCTGCGAGACTGTGATTGAAGGAGGTGGTGAATTAGGAGTCCATTTGTACCTGATTGTGTTTTTGAAGTTCGTACAAGCCATTATTCCAACTATTGAATACGATTTTACACACAACTTTACCATGGCTTGATAAAAGCAACAGGAAAGGGCCTTGTTACATTATTGATCATTAAAGAGTTTAAGATTTATTTTTATTGAAAATGTTTTGAAGGAAAATTCAATGTTTAAAAAGTTTAAGAATTTGAGTATTCTAATCGTATGAAGTACATTTTTGTCTCTGACCAAATAAATTTGGCGGCAACATACTGATTTAATTAAAATTCTAAATCTGAAAAAAAAGAAAAAAAAAAAGTTTTTTTGATCCTAATAAGTACTCGTTATCACAGATTTTGTTCAGTTCTTTGGATGCCTAATCGACGTTTTTGTTGCATAATGCATTCCATGTTTCTTAACGAATAAAGACTGGTAATGACGTGATTGCTATTTCACGTCCATTTTCTTTGGAAAATAAAATACTTTGTGATTGCCATCATAAAAATCTTTAATTACCCCCAGCAATAGTGGTTGATTTGAGGAGGTAGGTGCTTCGTTCATAGTAAGAAAACTTATTACAATAATGCATTGAACAGACTTCATTATCGTTATCATACAGAAGCTTTGATACGATATGATAGATGCCGCAGATTTTTGATCCTTCACGTCTATACTTAAACTGTAGTCTCTCTATTCTCGCTTCGTTTGCTGTATTGATTAAAATAGATCGCAGTGTTTTCCATAGTCTGAAAGTAGTAATCTTGAGTAATTTAACCGGAATGTATGTAATTTTTTTTATTTTGCATAAACCAGAAACGCCGCCAATAAATGTTTTGTGTTTAGCTGTTCAGAATTTAAGGGTTTGCTATCATTTTCGATTTTGAGTGTTTAAGGTTATGAGTATTGACGCATTTTATAAAACAAATTAAAAGCTTAAAACAATATTTTTACTGACTTCGCGAATGGGGAGTTGATACCATCTTTAAAGACGACAAATTGTTTCGCAAGATCGAACAATTGTAACTCCTCTAAAGTATTAAATGAAATTCATATAATGTACACTACTTTTGAACTAGGTGCTGTAAATTTGGTCTTCAGGTAATTTCTATCAGATTTACACTACTGTAATTTAACTACGATTAATGTACTATAAAAAAGTTTTTCTTAATATTTTGTTTGAAATTAATTCAAAAGTTGTCCACGCTGTAAGCAGTGTACCGTGTACCATATCTTTGTGTTGAGTACTTTCCCATTAACTTTGACTCTACTTTAAAACTTTTTCATCAAACTGTTGGTTCAGATTTCTGAACTTGTAATTGTTTCTTTCAAAATCTCGTATGACCCAAAATTTTGATGCACTTTATAAATTTTAGTTTGATATCTTTGTACAGCGTAAAATGTTGGCTCCAAGAGGGGCCATCATTTGGCTTCGCATTTGATTTTACCAAAATAATTTGTATACTTATTTAGTTCAAGAAATGAGACATTTTAAAACAATGAAAATATAATAAAAATTATATGATATAGTTTTCTATTAATCCTTTTTGAGCTTGCTTAAGGTTGTTTAGAAACACTTTTTGGAATTTTTTTGGAGCAATCCAAGAATAAGCACCCCAAAGTCCCCAATCCAAGAAACGGCACCCCAGTTCGACCTCAATCCAAATTAAAGGATTTTAACATTTAAAAAAAAAAAAAATTTGTTTACGAAGGATATTGCAATAAAAAAAAATTAAGAAAATAAAAATAAAAAATATTGAAATAAGGTTAATTGAGTGCCAGGTTAGGTCAACTGTACGCCCTTGACAATTGGTTAGGTTAAGTCGTGATATTTTCATTAAAACTAACGAAAATATCACGACTTAACCAATCGTCAAGGGCGTACAATTAACCATGTTAGAACAATTAACTTCATTTTAACTCCATTTTAGAGCAATCCAAGAATAAGCATCCTCGTTCGACCCCAATCCAAGAAGAAGCACCCTAAATTGATTTGGGGTGTTTATTCTTGGATTGCTCAATTTTTTTTCTCCAAAGCAGAACTATGAAAGGTTTCGGAAACACAGCTCGTGATAAACTGTTAATCACTTAAACGGTGGTTTATGCTCCGTTAAACAGCTGTAGTGGTGAGACCTTGGCACACGAGTAGACATCGCTTAAATGTCTTAACATGCAATGTTATGGGAACAGGCTTGCCTAAAGTTTTCTATATTGTATATATTCTGGAGCACAAACTCGGATTTGTAGTGTGCTAAAATATATATAGTTTTTGGTTCTAGAAGTTGAAAACACCACCACAATCAGGGGATGGCAGTTCTTTATCTGCTCAGTTTCCATAAATTAGAGTCGTGTAGTATCCTTGGGAAAGCTGTCAGTCAAAAACTACAGAAATGTATGACGTAATAATCGTGGCCAGTGTCGTAACACCGCTTTCTGGAGATCAGCAAAGTTAAGCGACATTGGGTTTGGAGAGTAGTTGGATGGGAAACCGTCCTCCGCGCCCAGATTATGTAGCGACCCGTGGTTCGGATCGCACGTAAAGCTGTAGGTCCTCTTCGTCATGTGACCTTAGATGTTGCGAAGGAAGTTAACCCCCATCATTACATTTTTATGATGGAATAAGGTATTACTTTATGAATGGAAATCGACAACCATATTGAGACTGGTTTAGTTTGTATCAATGACAAATCTACCTCCTAAATCCATGGTAAAGAAAGGATATGTACAGTCGAAAAGAAAGCAATAACAACGCATAGCATGAATTTAAGTATGCGGTCGTTGAATTCAGATGAATGTAAGTGTTGCATTTTCTTTTGTGATGCAATATATGTTGCATATATGACGTGTGGATCTTGGAAAAAGCGTATGGTAGAGTGAACAGAGAACCATTGTGGTAGGTCTTGGAGTATATATGGGGTTGGCGGTAGATTCATGAATACGTGAGTTTTTGTGGTGGAAATAGGGCATGTGTGAAAGTAAATAAAGAGCTGAGCGAATGGCTTGATACAAGTGTTGGCGTGCATCAAGACAACACCGGAATCGTCCATGGCTAAGTTGGGAACGAAAGTTTGATCGAAGAGTTCAGTTTTACCGGGAGAAAAAACAGCATCTGAGCCGTCGGAATGGAAAACAGGAAGGAAAGTAGAAGTAAAGTCGTTGAAGAGGTTCTTGGCTAAGTGTCAAAAAGAGTGAGAAGAATTGGAATTAGACAGGTTTTCATATTTTTGCCGGATGAAGGAAATTTTGCGAATCGCTGAATAGATTTTGCACGATTCCGGGTAGAAATATAAATTGAGTGAGAGTCAGGAGTCGGATGGCGACGGTACCTTCTAAAAGTGGATCTGTTGCGGATAGCATCAGAACAAGTAAAGTTAAACCAAGTTTTTTCGGGTTTTTTGCATCAGTAGTAGGGAGAGAATATGGAATATACGCCTCCATGCCCAAGAGAATCACCTTCGAGATGTGCTCAACGCGCGGAAATTGTAACCATTTTATGGGAAAATAGAGAAGTACTGCCTAAAGGTCTCCCAATCAGCGCAGCGGCGCCAAAGTGTCAAAGGCGTCTCTCTTGGGAGGATCCAATGGCCGAACGGAGCGATGACACAGGAAACAGATATAAGATTCAAGCATTTTCAGCCTTGTTTAAAAATGTTATAATTATTCTAATGATATTCATCGACATTTGAACCGAATCAAAATACTGAGTTTGGCTTTACACTTTATCGTTAAATAATTTGAAATCTACCTGAACGGCAAAATCGCAGTCGGAAAAGTTGTGGGTTATTCATCTGCAGCTAACATAATTTTTTAAAAAGCTGCGAACTTAAAACCTTCCTGCATACCACCTAAAAGAATTCTGCATATCACAGGTTGGGAATTATAAATGTTCAGTCAGTTCAGTTGAATCCATTTCTGGATTCTATATACAGTATATATATATATATATATATATATATATATATATTATATATATATATATATATATTATATATATATATTATATATATATATATATATATATTATATATTATATATATATATTATATATATATATATATATATATATATATATATATTATACATTTAACTGCAATGACCACGCAGTATATTAATGTATAGAAACGACGTAAGTATAGAGGAGCGTTCTGCACACGCGGAAGAGAAATAACGAACAAATGAAAAATGAGGTGAACCGCCCGGGCGGTTCACCTCATTTTTCATTTGTTCGTTATTTCTCTTCCGCGTGTGCAGAACGCTCCTCTATACTTACGTCGTTTCTATACATATATATATTATATATATATATATATAGCACGGATCTTATCAACAAATAGAAATTTCCTAATGATCTCAATTTTAAACTGGTTAGTTTTGATGTATGTTCTTTATTCACTAAAGTCTTTGTTGATGACTTGCTTGACTTTCTAAAAGATAAGATTTCCGAATATTCTTTCCCTCTTGAACAAAACAAAAGCTTACTGAATTAAGCTTTGTGTCAAATGTTGTAAATTTCAGCTTCAGGCTAAGTTTTACGCTATGTCGTTTGGATTAGCAATGGAGAACCTCCTCTCACCTGTGTTGGCTAATTTATACAGTATTTATGGACTTTTCTAAAACCAGACTTTCGCCCTCTATTGTAAACTTCAGCATTGTTTGGTGTTTGTATATAGATGATGTCTTATGTCTTTGATCTGATAATTTGGATGTTGATGAATTCCTTGATAAGTTCAGTAATTCAATTCCGTCTATAAAATTTACTGCTGAAATGGAAAATGACAAATGCATATCATTTCTTGATCTAAAAATTTTTCTTCCATTTCTCACAGCATTAAAAGTTGTTAGCCGTGAATTTTTGGATTCTGAGTTATGCAATATAGTTGAATATATGATAAACATAGGTAGCAAACTATGTTATTCTGTTTCAGTTTTAAAAAACTGTTTAAGCAAAGCTTAGAAAGGATATTATAATAGTGTAATTCTCAAGGAGTTTCATCATAAAAATATCCTGAGCACTTTTATCATGTAAACTTGAAACACCTTCCGATCTTACTTAAAACAGTTGGAATTATCGCCGTTTTAGTTATAAAAATAATATCAAATCTCGCTTCATTAATTAAAAACAGCCCAGATAATGCAGTTGGATGTGTCTATTCCAGTATTTTCCACAGGAACTAAAATTAGATGGGGTGTTCGAATTTTCAAAGAGGTGAGGGCCGACCGTGAGGGCGAAAGTGGCCTGTATGGCATCATAGTAAGAAGTGAAAAATGTTTCATGATAATTTTATTAGATTTAACTCATGTTTTAAAAACATCACACAAATTAAAGTTGGTTACACAGGTCTTCTTTGAAACACTACATATTCATCCTTTTTTGTTTCTTGTACTTTTGCACAACTCTGTTAATGAACTTCTTGAATGCAGTGCGTTCATCTTTGCTGGCTTCCCGCGTGTCTGGTATTTTTAATCTGATATGGTCAGGCAGAAGGCGGCTTCTTTGAAAACACAAAATTCTATTCAGTGACGAAAATGAACGCTTAACTGTAGCTACTGTGATCTTGAACGGCAAGAGATGAATTCCTACTTCTTTCATTCTAGGAAACATAGCACAAAGATCATGGTGAGCAGACATGGACAGTAATGTATTTGAAAATACTTAAATATGTATTTAAATACATGTATTTATAAATACTTTTTGGAGAGTATATTTAATTACATATTTAAATACTTTCGAAAAGTATTTAGTATTTGTAAATACCTGTTTTTAAATACATTTTTAAAATACTTTTTTGTGAACTGTTCAATTTTGCGAGGATGTACAGTACTAACCACCTAGTATTTAACTGGTACCACAGAACACAGTTCCAGGAAAGTTCCACAGAAAGTTCCAGGCTCAGCAGGCTGGAACTTTCTGGAAGCACCTTGAAAAATGGAACTTCCAGCCTGCTCTAGTGGCGATTGTCACAGACTTACAGAAGCAGTGCGGCAGCCGGCAGTCTATCCTGAGGCATCGTCATATGTGGTTGTGTAAAGTTCAGCGCTAACTGTGCAATTAGCCTTTAACCTATTGATCATATTAGATGAGGACAACATTTGTAACATTGCTGCAGCAAGTGGAAGTGGTGGAAAAGAAGATCTACAGATCAGGAAAGGAGCAAGAGTGTCACGGGCCCCCTAACAAAATTTTTATTATACATTTATATTGCTTTTCTTTGCATTATTTATTTAGCATATATTTAAGAATCATGATACTACTTGTACGCATGGAGGCATAGAAGGCAAAACACTATGCAAAATATTGAGCTTTAAACAGGATACCGTGAAATAAAAGTTTACTTACGACAACATCAGAACTTGACTTTTCTTGCCTTTCTTTCAGCAAATTCATTAATTAAATCCTCCAAGTTAATATTTCTAGCTTTCTTGTTTTCAATTGATATAATTGAGAGTACACTTGATCTTTTTTCATTCATAGAATTTCGAAGATAGTTCTTTATTAGTTTAAGTTTTGAAAACGATCTCTTTGCACTTGAAACTGTCACAGGAATTGTGAGGAACAATGTTATGGCAGTCACAGCTTCGGGAAAACTTGAGCACAAAGTACTGTTGTCTTTAATTAAAAATGAATATAGCTCATGGATTGTCGTCATTTTTTCAATGTCTGTTTTCAAGCACATTCGAAAAGAGAGTAAGTGACTTGGAAATCCAGATGAAATATCATTTTTATATTTATTTACTAGCTTTGTTGCTCTCTCAAATAACTTCTCATCACTTGTTGAAACGACCCGGGCCCCCCCCCCCTAAAAAAGGCCCGGGCCCCGGGGCACTGCCCCGCCTGCCCCTAGCTAGCTCCGCCCCTGCTACATATCTACAGAAGCTAAGGCTAACAAAGACCCTAAGATCCACTCTAAGGTTAGCCCGAAAGAAAGGAAAGAGTAGGGGGTTAAAAGAGGAGAATAAGGGGTTAAGTAAGTAACAAAACCTATCATTCGTGGGTTAACATTCATTCCAAAAAAGAGAAAGAAAGACTCACCATCATCATCCGCCGGCCACTGCCGACAAGTCGGAAAAATAGTCAAAGAGAATGGGAAAGGGGTGAAAGATGAAAAGAAGTAAAATAAAAACGCTTACAAACCATGCAAACACAATCTTAACTCAAACACTGTCATACCATGCAAACTACAGACATGCAAGCAAAGAGAGGATAAGAAAAGAAAAAAAAAAGTAGAAAGAGTATAACAAAAAGTGGGTTAGTTTACGTTGCAAGCTACATCTACGTTCGTGTTAGTCTAATTTTTTTTTTTAATAATAATTTTATTGCTGGCATGTCACAAGCTCGCTTTGAAAAAACTATATAGGGCTATGGGTTGATTGCCTGTGCCCTCATCCGTTGGAAATTTCCAACAGACGTCAGTGGAGGGTTACCGACAAAAGCCCTATGCTTTTTCGTTAGAGAGTTAAAATATGTAGGTTGTTAAAGGACCGTTTTATATTTAAGTGATTACGGTAATTTTAGCGCCCGGATTTGGGAATCCTTATGTTAATGAAAACTGAAATTGCCTCACCTTATTTTTGCTGGGTCTTGTTTGCTTCGATGTAGGGCGTTACGATCATTTTCGGTGTAGGGCCGCCACGATGGAGTTACGCGGCGAATTTACTTAAGGTAATTAATATAGGCAGTCACTATATAAACCCCTGAAGGAATAGGCCTATCCTTTTATAGTCACTAGGTTTTATATTATAAGGAATTCACTCAGGACTCTAGGGGGGACAAAGACATCCTCCCTGTTTAAAGCTTCGCTGTAACATAAACAGCCCTGAGAGCCGTTCCTTGGTTCTGGTGTATTATTTGCCGAACTAGCAAAATTTTGTTTAGTCTACTTTTCTTTGGTAGACTAAACAATAAATTGGGTTTTCTTGTTGCTATGTGAGGCTGATTCATACATACAGGTTCTTTGTACGTATGGCAATTCAATTATTTCATTCCCAATAGGCTATGTCGCCAATCCCGAGGCATTTTTGTATAGATATTTAATTCAATTAATAATTTATATTTAATTATGAAATAAATGTACCACATATGATACCATGTTGTGAGCGCGTATAGTTTTTCCATATACTGGGGGGGGCCGGAGAAAAATTTGTATGTTATAGATCAAATTTTTTGACAAACTGTGTAAAACATGTAAAAAATGATCAAAAGAATGAAGTAGAAATTTAGGAAGAGAGAGGTTACTCAAGACCTATTCAAATAGGAAAGTTCAAGAGGCCAACTTCTCAAGTTTAGTTAAAGTTATGTCAATCAGTTTGACTCCCTTTAGGTATAGGAAATTTATGGGATTAAAGTAAAGTTATTAAGCATTTTAACTTTGCTCAGTTTGTGTAAGGTTTATAAGTCACCAGTCTTAATTTTTTCTTGTAAAAGTTTTCTGGCTTTCAAAGCAGTCTTTCTTTGAGGCCTGTCTGGTTTAGTCTGAGTTACATCAGGCACATTGAGAGATTCCTCCCCAATAGTATCCTGATCCATCCTTTGGGGTAATGGTTCTAATTTAGCCCCACACTCCAAAGGATATAGTAATGTGATATCTCTGGTGGTTCACCAGTTGCTGTTTTCAGTTTTACAACCCTGGTAACTTCGTCTTCACCAGTTTTGAGTTCCAAGACTTTTCCCATTGACCAATGTTGTCTTGGTGTCTTGTCATGTATCAACACAATGTCCCCAATTTTGACTGAATCATTCCAACTTTGTTTTGTTAATTGTTTATGTCTTTCTCTAAGACTTGTTAAGTATTCTTCTCTCCATTTTGTTATAAATTGAGTCTTGATTTGTGTCAAATGTTGGTATTTTGTGTTGAGTCTTTGTGTCCTATTTCCCAATCTGGATCCTCTGTACTGTTATGTTCAGATTCTGGTAACATGTTTACTGTTTCTCCCTTAATTAGGTGGTTTGGTGTGAGAGGTTCTGGCTCATTAATACCATCTCCCACATAAGTTAATGGTCTGTTGTTGACAACATTTTCAATTTCTGACAGAATAGTCATGAGTTCAAAAAGTTGTAGATGTTTTGTCCCAATAGTCTTTTTAAGGCAGTTCTTTACAGTTTGTATGTTTCTTTCCCAAATTGAACCATACCATGGTGTATTAACAGGAATGTACTTCCAGGTTATGTTGTGTTTGGTTAAATGAGTTTGTACTGTTTCACTGTCACAAATCTGATGAATAATTCTTTCACCAGATTTGAAGTATGTGGCATTGTCTGACCATATAGTTTTGGGTACAGAATTGTGTGCACAAAATCGTCTGAAAGCAGCAATAAAAGCTTCTGCTGTCAGATCTTCTACTATGTCTAGACATATGGCACGTGTGGCAGCACAGGTGAAGAGTACAATGTACACTTTGTATTCCTTTGAATCCATTTTGTCTCCAAAACTCACATTTACCGCTCCAGTGTAGTCAATACCCGTGGTTTCAAATGGCCGAGTAAATGTTACTCGTTCCACAGGTAGGTCTGGAGGGCTTGGGGTCTTAAAGGGTCGTGAATGGATACGTTTACAAGGAATGCATGTGTTTAAAATTTTCTTTGTTTCAGTTCTACCCTTTGGTAGCCAGTAAGTTTTTCTCAGCTCTGTCAGGGTTTGTGGGACTCCCATGTGGTGTATTTTGTTGTGGGTATCCCTGATGATGAGTTTTGTGAAGTGATTTCTCCTTGGAAGAAGAATTGGGTGCTTAGAGTTGTAAGTCAAAGTTGACTTGTTAAGCCTTCCTTTACACCTTATCAGACCCTCTGTATCCAGGTACAGATTTAGATCCATGACAAGTGAAGGAATACCTTTGTTTAATGTGCTACTGGACCTAAGATACTTCAACTCCTTGTCAAATTCTGAAGCTTGTATCTGTTTGAGCCAGTATTTTGTTGCAGTTTCTGTTAAGTTAGAAAAGGCTTTCTGAGGACAGTGTTTGAGAAGGTAGCTATTGACAAACTTGCAGCAATAGACTGTAATTCTCAAGAGTTTGTTAGGTCTGAATAAAGGTGATAGTCAAATATAGGTTTGTCCTCAGTGATCTTTTCAGTTGTTGTAGAGTTGAGTGTGAGGTTAACTACTTTGGCTGGCCAAAGATCCTCACATGTTAGCCATTCGGGCCCTTCATACCAGATTTTATTTGTTTTCAACAGCTTGTAAGAGAGCCCTCTTGTCAAAAAGTCTGCAGGATTCTCTTTTGTTTTTATGTACCTAAATTTGATACCAAGGTTTGTGTTTGCAGTTTTGATTTCTGTTAGTCTGTTTTTCACAAATATTTTTTGCAAGAAGTTGTATCTGTGTTGGTCACCCATGTTAGACAAATTTGACTGTCTGTCCTTAAGTAAATGTTTGTTATGTCAACTTCTTTATACACTTGTGAAAGAAAGTGCTGTTTTAACTCCCAATGAGACAGCTAATAATTCAAGTTGTGGTACAGTTTTCTTTTGGTTTAAGGGTGCCACTTTTGCCTTTGAATAAACCAAGTTACTTTCATTTTCACTTGTTAAATAGGCACAACACCCGTAAGCTTGTGTGCTGGCATCTGTAAAAATGTGTAGTGTTTGAGATTTCAATCTGTAGCCAGCACATCTTGGTACGTAGATGTCTTGAACTTTGTTCAAGTCTGTGGCTAATTTTTTCCAATGAAGTTGGTCTTCCACTGAAAGTGGTTCATCCCAATCAATTTTCTTTTTCCATAAGTCTTGCAAAAGGTTTTGGATCTTATGGTTGCTGGTAAATATAATCCAATGGGGTCGAAAATTTTGGATGATTCTGAAAGCACTTGTCTTTTTGTATCGGCATTTGGATTTAAGTTATAACTCTTTGTGCAAAGAGTGTCATCGTGTTCGGAATTCTGTTTTAAAAACCAAAGCATTCCAAGTGTTTTCGTGTAATTGTTTGGTTCAATGTTCCCATTGTTGTCTTTTGTTATTTGTTCATTTAATTTAGGAGAATTAGAAAGAGTTTGTACTGTATTCAAACCTCCTACCACTTCAGACTAGTCAATACCCGTAGTTTTAGTGGAGTAAATTTACTCCTCCACAGGTAGATCTGGAGGGCTTGGGGCTTTGAATCCTGTACTGTTTTTGTGTTGTTTGGCCTATGGCCAAGGGAGGCCACAAGACCCTTTTTGTTTGGTCTCTGGCCAAAGGAGGCCACAAGACCCTTGTTGTTTGGTCTCTGGCCAAGGGAGGCCACAAGACCAATGTTGTTTGGTCTCTGGCCAAGGGAGGCCACAAGACCAATGTTGTTTGGTCTCTGGCCAAGGGAGGCCACAAGACCAATGTTGTTTGGTCTCTGGCCAAGGGAGGCCACAAGACCTTGTTGTTTGGTCTCTGGCCAAGGGAGGCCACAAGACCAATGTTGTTTGGTCTCTGGCCAAGGGAGGCCACAAGACCAATGTTGTTTGGTCTCTGGCCAAGGGAGGCCACAAGACCTTGTTGTTTGGTCTCTGGCCAAGGGAGGCCACAAGACCCTTGTTGTTTGGTCTCTGGCCAAGGAGGCCACAAGACCCTTGATGAATATGTTGGGCTATGGCCGTGAGACCATCAGCCCCTTGATGAATATGTTGGGCTATGGCCAAGGTAGGCCATCAGCCCTTTGATGAATTTGTTGGGCTATGGCCAAGGTAGGCCAAGGCCCTTTGATGATTTGTTGGGCTATGGCCAAGGTAGGCCATCAGCCTTTGATGAATTTGTTGGGCTATGGCCAAGGTAGGCCATCAGCCCTTTGATGAATTTGTTGGGCTATGGCCAAGGTAGGCCATCAGCCCTTTGATGAATTTGTTGGGCTATGGCCAAGGTAGGCCATCAGCCCTTTGATGAATTTGTTGGGCTATGGCCAAGGTAGGCCAAGGCCCTTTGATGAATTTGTTGGGCTATGGCCAAGGTAGGCCATCAGCCCTTTGATGAATTTGTTGGGCTATGGCCAAGGTAGGCCATCAAGCCCTTTGATGATTTGTTGGGCTATGGCCAAGGTAGGCCATCAGCCCTTTGATGAATTTGTTGGGCTATGGCCAAGGTAGGCCAAGGCCCTTTGATGATTTGTTGGGCTATGGCCAAGGGTAGGCCATCAGCCCTTTGATGAATTTGTTGGGCTATGGCCAAGGGTAGGCCATCAACCCTTTGGAGTAGAGTAGTTTGTTTGTACGTGTCACTGTCTAACCATATAATTTTTGGCAAAAATTATGTGCACAGAATCAGAGCGCAGCAATAAAAGCTTTTACTCTCCGATCCTTGGTTATGTTTAGACAGGTTGTTGTGTTTGAGACACATGAAAGAGTAGTGTGTGTGTGTGTGTGTGTGTGTGTGTGTGTGTATCATTCCTCCGAATCCAGTTGGTCTTCAAAACTTGGATTCACCACTCCAATGAAATTAATACCCGTAGTTATGAATGAGTAAATGTTGTGTATCCTACAGGTAGGTCTGGAAGGTTTGGGGTTTTGAAGGAATCCAATCTGTTTGCGAGGAATGTTTGTGTCTGTTAATGAAATCTGTTGTGTTTCTTCTTTTAAAATAAGAATTGGATGTTTGAAGTCGTATGTATATATTTATATACTGTACCGTACGTATGTGTGTAAATGTGTACAGTATTTTGTTATAGGGTTTTATTTTTGGGTTTTGGATTAGGTTAATCAATTTGGCTGAGTAAAGACCCTCAAACGTTGCATTTGAGACCCTTATATCAAGCCTTGTCTGTAATAGGTTGTGCCTATATGTCAAATAGGACTTGAAATAGGTTGGGCCTATATGTCAAATAGGACTTCGGAATAGGTTGGGCCTATATGTCAAATAGGACTTGGTATGCCTATATGTCAAATAGGACTTCGGAATAGGTTGGGCCTATATGTCAAATAGGACTTGAAATAGGTTGGGCCTATATGTCAAATAGGACTTCGGAATAGGTTGGGCCTATGTCAAATAGGACTTGAAATAGGTAATAGGTTGGGCCTATATGTCAAATAGGACTTGGTATAGGGTTACGAATAGGTGTTAGGTGGGTGTAGGTTTGAATTCGTGCAATTGCTTTAGGTCTTTGTGATGTTACAGATCTGAGTCGAATTTTGTGATGTTACAGTTCTGAGTCGAATTTTGTGATGTTACAGTTCTGAGTCGAATTTTGTGATGTTACAGTTCTGAGTCGAATTTTGTGATGTTACAGGTCTGAGTCGAATTTTGTGATGTTACAGGTCTGAGTCGAATTTTGTGATGTTACAGGTCTGAGTCGAATTTTGTGATGTTACAGGTCTGAGTCGAATTTTGTGATGTTACAGGTCTGAGTCGAATTTTGTGATGTTACAGGTCTGAGTCGAATTTTGTGATGTTACAGGTCTGAGTCGAATTTTGTGATGTTAATGAGTCTTATGAGTAAGTTAAATTGCTGAAATAAATTTTATAACCTACACCACAGGTTCAATTATAAATTTAGTGTTTTTAATTAGGATAGGCCTTGAGTGTAAAGAGTAAGGCCTACTTTAAGAGGTAGGCCTATTATGTAAGGTAAAGTTAGGTGGGCCTACTAAATAGGCCTGTTTGTTGGGCCTACCAAGTAGGCTTATATTTGAGCCTATTATTTTATAGGACCTCAAATGAGTTAAGCCTGTTAAATTAACAAGGCTTTGTTTTTAGTTTGAAGAGTAGGACCTATTAAATAGGCTTAATGTTGCGGGCCTATTTTTTTAGGACCTATAATAAGTTATGCCTGTTAAATGAACAAGCCTTTGTTTTCGGTTAGTGTAAAGGTAAAGGGATCGGTTCCCAGTTTTAGGCCACCATATGAAAAAACTATAGTGGGGTTACGGTTGAAATTGGGGTTAGGCCAATGAGGTAAGCCTAGCCACTGCGTGTCAGTGTAAATTGTAGAGGGGTTAGTTCCCCACACGGGCCACCATTTGAAAAAACTATATAGGGCTATGGGTTGATTGCCTGTGCCCTCATCCGTTGGAAATTTCCAACAGACGTCAGTGGAGGGTTACCGACAAAAGCCCTATGCTTTTTCGTTAGAGAGTTAAAATATGTAGGTTGTTAAAGGACCGTTTTATATTTAAGTGATTACGGTAATTTTAGCGCCCGGATTTGGGAATCCTTATGTTAATGAAAATGAAATTGCCTCACCTTATTTTTGCTGGGTCTTTGTTTGCTTCGATGTAGGGCGTTACGATCATTTTCGGTGTAGGGCCGCCACGATGGAGTTACGCGGCGAATTTACTTAAGGTAATTAATATAGGCAGTCACTATATAAACCCCTGAAGGAATAGGCCTATCCTTTTATAGTCATTAGGTTTTATTTTATAAGGAATTCACTCAGGACTCTAGGGGGGACAAAGACATCCTCCGCGTTTAAAGCTTCGCTTGGAATAAACAGCCCTGAGAGCCGTTCCTTGGTTCGCTTGTATTTTCATTATTATTTGCCGATCTAGCAAGATTTTGTTTTGTCTACTTCTTTTTGGTAGACTAAACAATAAATTGGGTTTTCTTGTTGCTATGTGGGGCTGATTCATACATACAGGTTCTTTGTACGTATGGCAATTCAATTATTTCATTCCCAATAGGCTATGTCGCCAATCCCGAGGCAATTTTGTATAGATATTTAATTCAATTAATTAATAATTTATATTTAATTATGAAATAAATGTACCACATATGATACCATGTTGTGAGCGCGTATAGTTTTTCCATACTCGCATTAATCGTCAACAGACTCATCCTCGACCATCACCCCAAGAGCTTCTGTTGCTAATTGTTTTTTTTTATTTTAAACAACGTTAATATTTTTAAAATAGCTCTCTAAAAGGTTCTTAAACACATTAACGCTGGTAGAGTTCACGACTGACGCGGGAAGATTATTCCATTTATCAATTACTTTAAACGTAAAGAAGTTTTTAGCGATGTTAGTAATGAAACGTCTGCCACGCAACTTAAATCCATTATTACGAGTATTGCTATTATCGAAAGTGAACAGTTTGTCAAAATTTACGTTATCGATTTTATTAACGATTTTGAAAACTTCAATAAGCTCCCCCCTTAATCTCCTAGTTTCGAGTGAATGCAAGTCTAACTCTTTAATCCTATCTTCATAAGGCTTCTTGCGCAATGACGGAATTAGTTTCGTGGCGCGACGCTGAACCCTTTCTAACCTATCAATATCCTCACGCAAATACGGGCACCAAAACTGAACGGCATATTTTAAATGAGGCCTGACTATGGACTTGTAAAGGGCCAATATAATATTCTTCGATTTAAATTCGAAATTATGCGCTATGAAGCCTAACATCCTATTAGCTTTTGCGCAAGACTCGAGGCACTGATTCCTAACTTTTAAATCCTTAGATACGCGTACGCTTAAAACTACTGCCTCGTCAACGCTCGCTAACTCTCTATCATCCATCGTGTACGTGTAATTATTGTTACGAGAACCTATATGCAAAATTTTACATTTGTCTACGTTAAATTGCATCTGCCACTTATCCGTCCACTCCATAATCCTATTTACATCGTCTTGGAGCCTATTTCTATCGTCCGCGTTAACAACCTTACCGCCTATTTTAGTATCGTCCGCGAATTTTGACACGTTGCTGGTTCTATGGTAAAATAGAAGTTGTTGATGGTGGAAGTGACAATAAAAATAGCGAATCACACTGCACCCACTTTTTGATGGAAAATATTTCCGAATAACTTCCAAAGATGGTAGTAAAGTGAAGACTTTATGTCTTCTGTGCCACAAAAGAATTGCAGCGTCTGCTTCTGCGACTTCTCGATTTTATTTGACTCTAAGCTGATGTTAGTGATTTTATGTGCTTTTTGAAAACTATCTAAATTGTATTTGAAATGTATTTAAATACATTTTAGAAGTAATGTATTTAGTATTTAAATACTTTCTGAAAACCTGAATTTTATTTAGTAGTATTTAACTATTTTTATTTTCAAGTAATGTATTTATTATTTAAATACATCTAAAGTATTTACTGCCCATGTCTGATGGTGAGTCACAACTTCACAAGTAATGATAAAAAAGAAGTTGCCCTCAAATCTTCACTCATTCGTCGTATGATATTCCACGCTGTGTTCAAATTCTTTATTCTGTCCTGATCACAAGGCAGCCCCATTGCTGGTTGTGCCTCACTCCAGTCAACTGTCGGTGTTGTATAAGACAAGCATCTGTAAAAGCTACGTAGAGGTTGTGTAGAATCCACGGGGGTGTAGGGAAATCCCTGGTCTATTCCATTGGTTATAGACATTGAGATTCAGTTTATATAGGTCAAACAGGAAAAACTGTAGATGGTAAAATAACATAAATATGCGTGAAGAAACGCGAATAATTCTGATGCATTGTTTAATCATATGTATAGATATACTTTAATCATAGTATTAATTGGGAAGGTTCTGAAATTTTATTAAAAAATAAAATAAAGACAACTGAAAAGAACATTCAAGAATGTGCATGTATATATTTTGGGGCTGTTCAAAAATTACGAAACGCTAGTTTTGCTAAAACTTGACACCCCCCACCCCCTTATAACGTTCCGTAACAACGCTAGACCAGACACCCCCTATTAGGGGTTACATAACATCTTAGTGGGTGTCTGGTCTAGCGTTACGGAACGTTACAAGTGGGTGGGGGTGTCACAAGCTTTAACAAAAATAGCGTTATGTAATTTTTGAACGGCCCCTTTGTAAATAACTTCAATAGCAGTTCGGGAACCTATAAACTGGATCATATCTTATTAAGATATCTTTTCCCCTTAACCAGTACTTGCTTAACTTTCGCTAAACCGTTATCTATTTGGGCTCCGCTTTACGGATACTGTATATATAGTCTGCCTCTTGCCCTCTCTGTTCATTCCCTGATGATGTGTTTAATACACGCAAGGCCTTGGAATCGCTTTTTATTTTTGCCTGTGGATGTGCATCATTTATTATTCTCACGCGTTCAGTTGTGAAATTCATCAAGGAATTTGTGTAACTAGGGATTTCATAAAATCCCTAAAAATGTTTAGGGAATTCATGTAAGGTTAAGTCGTGATATTTTCATTAATTAAACCTACGGGAAAATTAATTATTGAATGCTCGGTTAATTGAATCGCCGGCTAGGTTAATTGAGTGCCCGATTAGGTCAACTGTGCGCCTTGACGATTGGTTGGGTTTTTAGGGGTTAGGTTAGGTTAGGTTAGGTTAGGTTTTTAGGTTAGGTTTTAAGGGTTTCATGAAATCTCTAGTTACACAGATTCCTTGTAACATATATTACACGTTACCAAACTACATTGTCAAAATTTTTTATCCAAGCCATGATAACAGCTCATACTTAATTTTCCTCATTTCCTTTCATATATTAGCATATCTCCATTCTTATCCAAGTCGTTTCTACTAAGATAATTTTGCATCACGCGTTCATTTGCATTTTGAAGAAGAAGCAGATGCCAACGCACGTCATTTTGGGGATAACCGTCTGATAGCGCGTGTCCTTCTCGAGACTGCCTTTTAGTCTCTAACAAGCGTAATATCATGTAATGAATGAAGCAACGATAAATGATAAAATTTTTATTTTACGTAAATTAGTTACTCATAAATTAATGTTAGGACCTACATTAAGTTCATTTTAAATAAAGTGTTCAGTTAAACTGCTTTAAAAATAAGTATTTTTAATTCATGAAAATATCGAATCATTCATTATACACAACTTGAGAGAAAAATGTGACTCGGTGCAACCAAAACTTGCCATTCTAAAAGAGAATGAACAAATTATAAATTAATTTAGGAGTACTTCTGAGATGATATAATTTTGCGCTTTGGTCATATGCTACGAGTATGGCGAGTTTTCAGTTTTATTTCAGTGTCCTTTCAGTGTCCCTTATACTGTACATATACTTCGTTAACCTCGTTCAGGTTCCGCATATATATATATATATATATATATATTATATATATATATATATATATATGGGATGAATTTCACAATGATGCAAACCCACAGGAAAAAAAGAAAATGATTCCAAGACCTTTCGTGTATTCAGAAGTACACCTCGTTAGGGAATGACAAGGTGTACTTCTGAATATACGAAAGGCCTTGGAATCATTTTTCTTTTTTCCCTGTGAATTTGCATCATATATATATATATATATATATATATATATATATAGTAGTTAGCGTCAGCGTTAGCGTCACTAACTACGAATCCATCGGCCCAAGATCGAGACCCGGTGACGGCAGGCGGCGCGTAGCAAACCCAGCTGTTCATCTTTCCACACAATAAAGAAAGTGGTTGGTAGATAAATGTTTACCCTGGGTAGCCTAGTGGTTAAGACGCTGGGCTGCTGGTGAGGCGTAGTTCGGATTCCACATTAAACTGTAGGTCTAAGGTGGAGTGACAAGCTTGAACTTCGTCAGAATGAACAATTCGGGCGAAATTGCAAACAAGGGCAGTCGATGACCCTGATTTTGTTTCTGCAATCGGTTTTCTTGAGAAACCTAACTAGGCTGACCATATTTCCTTGAGACAAAAACGGGACATTGGGATGGCAAAAAAGGGACGGGGGTTATGTAATATTCTGTATTCATGAAAAAGTAAGTACATAAACATATTGAGCTTACAATTATTCTTCAGTGACAGAACCCATACAGAACCCATAAAACAAACGGTACTGTCCCGTTCAAAACGGTACGTATGGTCAGCCTAAACCTAACCTAACCTAACCTAACCTAACCTGACCTAACCTAACCTGACCTAACTTAACCTAACCTAACAACCTGACCTAATCGAGTTTCTTATACTATTGTATACCAACTTGACTCGTACCTTTGTGAATTTGTATGGCGTAAGCGCCACACCAGCACGGACTTATTCAAAAAGATGTTGGAGTGTATTGCGTCGTTTCAGTAAATAAATTTATTCAATATCCAATAACATTTTTCTTTATCGTTTCTCAAGAAAACCGATTGCGGAAACAAAATCAGGGTCATCGACTGCCCTTGTTTGCAATTTCGTAGGAAAATCGAGAGCAGTCCATGAAACATACTAGTGTCACCAAGGTTAACCAAGGTTATATATAGGTACAGGGTGTCCGAGAATTATCTGTACAATGTTTGGCTGTTATTAAAAGTCAACCATGAAGTGTAGAAATTCCAATGTTATCCCATTTTACAGAGAATCTCATTAAGTTTTTTCCGATACCAAGTTTTGACAAGTTTTTTAGAAATTCCAGTGTGTCCGAACATTATCTGTACAATTTCATCTTTTAATAAAATTCTTGATAACACACGTAAAATTCTTAAACAAGATTATTTAGAATCTGTATTTTCAAAATTTTCTTTTATTAAAGTAACGTTGTTACAAACATTCGATATGTGCACCATTAGTGATTCGCAAAACATCCAATCGATACTCCAAATGTTGCCATGTACGCTGCAGCATATCCACATCAATTCGCTCAATAGCAGCTGTGATTCTTGCTTTTAAATCATCAATGTCTGTCACCTGCGTACATTTCTAAAAAACTTAATGAGATTCTCTGTAAAATGGAACAAAACTGGAATTTCTACACTTCATGGTTGACTTTTAATAACAGCCAAAAATTGTACAGATAATTCTCGGACACCCGGTATATCAGGGATGTACCGAATATTCGGTATTCGGTAAAAAATTAGGATATTCGGTATTCGGCCGAATAGTTTTAATTTTTAACTGAATATTTTATCATTTTAGGGTAAATAACGTGATTTAGGAAATGGAACTTAAAATGTATTCTTTTATTTCAAAGAATAATTACAAACAAATCCAATTTGGTATAGTAAATTAATGTTACTAATAAGTCATAACCTTACAAAAAAAGGTAAATCTCTAGGAGCGCTCCATTTTTCAATATTAAACATACACTCATAAAACATATATCATTTGAAAGCTCACATTTTTCTGAGTCTGAAAATGTAGTAATCCAAAAGTATCAATGGCAAATAAAAAGTAACTAGGTTTAAATATAAACCCTATACCGATCAATTTGTGATGCGTGATCTTTACGGGGGCTCCGCCCCCGTACCCCCGAGACCTAAATTATATAAATGATAATGTAATAACATATTCATGTTAGGTTAGGTTAGCGTAACAATTACCAAAAATACCATCTTACAACACAGATTGAAGATTTATAACTTAGCCAACCTTTATAATGTAGTTAATGACGTCATGCGTCAAACAATTAATTAAATCGTTACTTTTTATTTGTTATTGATACTTTTGGATTACTACATTTTTAGACTCAGAAAAATGTGAGCTTTCAAATGGTATATGTTTTATGAGTGTATGTTTAATATTGAAAAATGCAGCGCTCCTAGAGATTATCCCCCCCAAAAAAACTTGAACAGGTAGTAATAATAATTATCACAAAAACAAAACCTAATAATTGAAATTTAAGGCGAGTAGATTATCGTGTAGAAAAATTAGTCGTTCAGTTGCATCAGGAGCTGAACAATTACGTGCGTTGGTAATTATATTTTTCGCAGGACTGAACAGCCGTTCACGGTTCATTTGGTACGCTTGTGGGTAGCGTGGTGAAATATTTGCGAGCAAATACTAATAGTTTTGGGAATCTTTCGCCTATGGCGCCACCAATCAAGAGGGTTCGTGTTGCAACTGACTCGTGGCTCCTTTGAATAGATGTATAACTCTTTTTGACAACTTTGCTGGCTACTTTTCATTGGTGGAGGTACAGCTGATTATGAAGACGTAGAAACCTCATCGAAGTATCTCCATAAGTCAATCTTTGGTTTCTTTTTCGAAGGTTCTTGATCTTTTTGTAAAACAAAAGCAGTTGTTTCATCGCCACAAGTTATATTATGTGTAGAACTAGCATTTGGTGATGCAGACATAGTACTTCTCATTTTTTACAAACTCTGGTACTGTAATGAAAGCAATTTTGAAACGAGGATATGAAACTTAAGCAATCATGCAAGCAATGTCTGTCTTCTAATGCTTGAAATGATTCTGTAAATTTTCTATTAAATCGTTTTCCATAGCATGAACACCCGCATCATTATTTATGTTACGCAAAAATACCATGAGACCTATTACACCAGGAGACACCATGGAAAGACAAGAAGAATCAAAGGAAGTCTTCGTTAACTTTTCACATGGGCTAAGAAGCTTTATAACACTCCCAATTAGAGTCCACTGATGGTTATGTTATTGACGGTTGGTATGTCATAGTCCAGGGGTGGCCAAACCGCGGCTCTTTTACACTTTTATACTTTACACTTTATACTTTTTATACTATTTGCACTTACATTTTTGTTACATATATTTCATCACATAAATGTGTGCACTGTAATAAAAATGCATCTCTAAAGGTTGTCCGTGTCTTACGGCTCTCGATTGTCCAAAGATTATCATATGCGGCTCTAATGTTCAATAAGTTTAGCCACCCATATCATAGTCCGAGGCGTATGTAACAACTGCAGTTTTTGTTGAAGTCGTTTAACTTATAGAATGTAGCGTTCGATCGGGTGATAACGTCTCTTATAAGTTTGCTTTCGGGTAAATTATGTTGCTTCTGGATTTCCTTAAGTCTGTCACAAGCTAGAGATGAATGATTAAAATGCGAACAGATTCGGCGTGCAATTGCTCATATATTTGAAACAGACGGAGCAAGTGTAGTTTACGTTCCCTAACGCAAAAGGGAACACAACTTACACTAGATCAAAGTTGGGAAGCGTAAACTACACTAGGATAATGTAGGGGAACGTAAACTACACTATGCACCATAGGGGGACGTAAACTACACTTGCTTCAGACTTCTGGCTAAGAAGGGCTTCATTAACTGCAAGTGCTGAAGTATGATTCAGACAAGCAACAGAAGTCTTTTTGAGAACGGGAACAGCTTTAATAATATTACGGCCATTGTCATGCACAACTGCATGCACATGATCGCTCTACTGACCATTCTTGCAATAGAGAAGTCAATGCGGTTGCAATATTTTTATGAGTATGGGAACCTGGTAGACTTTTGGTGGCTAAAACATACCGCTTTTGCTCACATTTACTATTAATTGTATAACTGTATATATAACTGATAAAGGCTTCAATTTTTTACACTGACGCCTACTAACCCAAATAAAACCAATATTCGGTATTCGGTAACTCCCTAATATATATATACACTGACGAACGAAAACCTTGTATAGTATCGGCTTAAAATGCAAATTAATAAAAATATCCACAATAAATATTAACGAATACATATTATTTACAATAGTGATGTACCGATTCCAAAATTTAGTCGAGATCGATGCCGATGCCGATTCTATGAAAAACTACAGATACCGTTGCCGATTCTTTGCCTAGATTTAAAAAAAAATCAATTCCTTTCATAAATTTTACTAATGTGAAAACTTTCGATTTTCATATTTTTGTATTTCAAATTTGTTTAAATGATTTTCCTTAGCTTACTCCACAATATACAGCACTAGAATTTGTTACTCATTTACCATAGCTAAAATGAAGTTAAATAGTTTTATGTCTTAGTAAAATGATAAAATAATTTTATTTTAGCTAAATAAATTGAATACCAATATTTTAAGTAACTGTTTTTCCTTATGTTGAAGATATTTCCTTTCTTCAACAATATAAACAGCAAAATTTTTCATTAAAATTTCAAGTCCCTGGTGCCCAATTTGAATAAAAAAAATGGATATAAAATTATGGTTATAAAAATTCTTAAAATTCTTAATTAAATAAAGTCAACACAATAAGATGGTTTAATTAATATATAAATTATAAAGTACAACTCAAGGATAATCTCTAGGAGCGCTCCATTTTTCAATATTAAACATACACTCATAAAACATATACCATTTGAAAGCTCACATTTTTCTAAGTCTAAAAATGTAGTAATCTAAAAGTATCAATAGCAAATAAAAAGTAACTAGATTTAATTGTTTGACGCGTGACGTCATTAACTACATTATAAAGGTTGGCTAAGTTATAAATCTTCAGTCTGTGTTGTAAGAGGGTATTTTTGGTAAGTGTTACGCTAACCTAACCTAACATGAATATGTTATTACATTATCATTTGTATAATTTAGGTCTCGGGGGGTACGGGGGCGGAGCCCCGTAAAGATCACGCATCACAAATTGATCGGTATAGGGTTTTATATTTAAACCTAGTTACTTTTTATTTGCTATTGATACTTTTGGATTACTACATTTTTAGACAGAAAAATGTGAACTTTCAAATGATATATGTTTTATGACTGTATGTTTAATATTGAAAAATGGAGTGCTCCTAGAGATTTACCCAACTTAATATAGAGTACGAAATTATAATAGTTTAAAATATTTAGAGATTAGCTAGTTAAAGATGTAAATTTATGGGCAACTTAACTTATGAAGCGTTTTTGGTGAATGTAAAATAGTTTATATAATTACACTTTGGAATGCATATAAATTATCATAAATAGTGGATTTTTATCTGTTCAGTTTCTTATAAATATAGATTTTGTTTTGTAACGAAAATTTTAAAATTTAAAAGAATCGGTGAAAGAATCGGATAAATTTGGCCGCTGCCGATCCCCCAACATGGCCGATTCTGCCGATGCAGATGCCCTCAAAATGGCCGATTCTGCCGATGCCAATTAATCAGTACACCACTAATTTAAAAGAAAGTAAACGTTAATATTTACCGTAAATTGTGGCCTATAAGCCGAACCGGCGTATTAGCCGATCTTAATTTTTCCAGATAAAAATTCTGATTTAGAACTATACCTGCCGCATAAACCCCCCCCCCCCACACACACACACACACAAACACTGAACTGAACAAGCCAACACTAAGGCTACACCACTTGCATCACACTTTACCGGAAATACCAGTAATTAAACAAAAAATTAACCTACACTTACCGTAACACCTTTCAAAACATTAAAAATAAAATACTACGGTATTATATTGTAGTACAATACACTACCAGTAAACACCTTCTACAGGCTAAAATCAGGAACTCCATTAGAATAATAATAATAGTGTACCACTATAATACTACGGTAGTATATATGACACTATGGTACACTGGGCCTATCATTTGGCGCTGCAAAGTTGTGTGGAATAACTCCACCTTATTCGCCAGTATTTATGAGTATTAAAAATCCGAGTTGCAACCCAGTAACGTGTGATATAGGCCTAAGCCATTTCATACCCGCCACATTAGCCGACCCTTAATTTTGGAAGCAAAAAATTAAGCTTCAAAAGTCGGCTTATATGCCGCAATTTACGGTACTAATAAATAAAGTAATATTTACACCTAAGCTGTGGCTCACAGGATGAAGGAAGAAAATTTCAATTAATTCGAAGCTGAGCCTATTTCGGGCCTACTTACACGAAGAGTAATAAGCCTATACTTGATACACGTTTCGTACTGCAATAATGATTATTCTGCATGCATGGTAGCAATTCTCAATATTTTATTTTAGCCCACTTTAACCTCTGTCATAACTGTATAATGAAGCAATAAATACTTCAGCTTTAATTGCTATCACTTTGCATGACATTTCATTCGTGCTGTTTATCTTCTCAATTAATTCTGAAGCATTTGTTACAAACATATCAGAGATGAGCGAACACAGTATACCAGTACTTTGTTCGCTAATGAGAGTCCATATTTGATTAACTATAGCTATAATAGATGGACAGACTTTATTGCATTTCCTTGTTATTGTTTTGCTTTACATTTTATAAATTAGGAAATTAAATTTCCTTTTCCTTTTCGATGTAAAAAAAAAAAAAAAATTCTTGTGTAAAGCAAAATTTTATCTTTTATTGGAATTTCTTTGTTTAAAATTGTAAAATTAACGAATGACATTTTATATTCACTTATACTTTTTTCTGGCTCGAAGTATGATTAGAAAATCCAAATTGAGCTTATTATTAGAAGTAAAATTCTAGCAAATTAGTATTCAAAAGTTCGCTATGTTGGAATTTTTTGTTTTTGCATTATAACTTTTTAATTAAAAGCGAATCTTTCGGATATGAATCAACTATAACGTCCCAGCCTTTGATCTTTTCGTTGCTATCAAATAACAATTTTCTGTTTTTCTCCATAAAAAATACTGATGAATTTACAGTAGATGACTATATTTAATGAAATAAATAATACTTTGGTTTTCAAAAATACTTCCTATTTCATACTAATTCTACTTTCAATCATAGATTGAACATAAGAGTTTTCAAAAGAGTATTCTATAGATTTGAGAAGGATTATATGAACTTCATGCAAAGTGACTCTGCAGTCTGCAGTTCTACCTTATATGCAAGTTAACTACGCAGCTCAGCTTTGTTCTTCTGTAGTTTATACTACTTGAGAACAGAGTTCTCTGTTTTGGAAGAAATGATTCTCAATGCGAGACATTCTCTCACACTGAGTGAAAGGATCTATTCTCATATGTCCCTTAATATAACAAGGTATGAATGTTAACCTAATCTGTCTGCAGTGACAAGATATCAACATAACACTGGTCAACAAAGATTTTTCATCAGAGTAAAATTTGTGGTGGCTGGATAGCATTTTTCACGCTGATTCCAAAACCGCATTCAGATATTTTCTAGCACGTATAGTTTTCAAGATGAAGGCATATATATAACTACACAGATTTAACCATTTTAAATAGGCAAAATACTAATATTTCAACATTTGATTGTGTTTATTTTATTGTGTTTTTTTTAGTTTATTCATCTTATTTATTTCAATTATCTTAATTATACATCTTATGTATTTCAGGTGTGAGCTTTTACGTCTAGCAGCATTGTGATTCAGGCAACAACGCCGTGCTTTGTGTGTCAAAAGATCAGTCCAGTCCAAAAACTTGTTGTGTCAAGTTGGTGTACATTTTTTTGAATTTATAGTTTGCTCAGGTCAGTCAACATGCCTCGACAATGTAAGAATGACCCCGACAAGTTCTGTTTCGTATGCGGCCAGTTGACAACTAAAACACAGCGACGAAGTATTACAACCGACATTAAGAAAATATACAAGCTATACTTTGGTTGCCATCTAGGTGACCAAGATAAACCATGGGCGCCACATCAAATCTGTTCTGGCTGTTCAAATGGATTACGTGATTGGCTTAACAAAAAGAAAGCTTCAATGCCATTTGCCATACCCATGATATGGAGGGAGCCGAGAGATCATCATGAAGACTGTTATTTTTGCAGTGTGAACTTAATGGGGTTTTCTGCCAAGAACAAACACCAGATTGTATATCCAAACTTGGATTCAGCACGTAGACCAGTAAAACATGATGAAACATTGCCCATTCCAATTCCCCCAAGTGATAGGCTAGATTCTATCATAGATGACATGGAAAGTGTGAAGGTGCAACTGGCGTTTCCGGACCATCTACAGAACCAGAGTACACTTTTGAAGGTAGACATTTAGAGCCTAAAAAGTTAACCCAAGGACAGTTGAATGATCTTGTTAGAGACTTATCGCTGTCTAAAGAGAAATCAGAGCTTCTCGCCTCAAGACTAAAGGAGAACAATTTACTTGAGAACAATGTTCGTATTAGTTACTACCGAAAGCGGAATTTTGAATTAACAGCATTCTTTTCAGTAGACGGTCCTCTCTGTTATTGCCATAACATCAATGGACTATTTACAGCCATATCTCAGACGTATGTGGCATCTGAGTGGCGCCTCTTTATTGATTCGTCGCAGAAAAGCCTGAAAGCAGTTATTTTGCATAATGGTAATATAATGCCATCCATCCCCATTGCCCATTCCGTCCATCTAAAAGAGACATATGACAATATGGATATACTACTTAAGGCAATCAAATACGACAGTCATCCATGGAATGTTTGTGGAGATCTAAAAGTTATAGGAATGCTTATGGGTATGCAGTCAGGATTCACAAAATTTTGTTGTTTCCTTTGCCTGTGGGACAGTCGCGCCATTATAGAACATTACACCAAATGTGACTGGCCACTTAGGTATACATATGTCCCAGGGATAAGCAATGTCCAGTCTGTCCCTTTAGTGGATCCCCAAAAGATCTATTTGCCACCTCTTCACATTAAACTTGGTTTAATGAAGAATTTTGTTAAAGCAATGGGTAAAGTCAATTCTGAAGGGTTCCAATACCTTTCAAGGAAATTTCCGAAGGTTACTGCAGCAAAATTGAAGGAAGGAATTTTGTTGGGCCACAAATAAGGGAGGTTTTGAATGACACTGAATTTGAAAAAGTCCTAAGTCCGCTGGAATTGAAGGCTTGGCTGGCGTTCAAATGGATATGTGAAAACTTTCTTGGAAGCAACAAGTCACCTGCGTATAAGGATGGAGTCAAGAACCTCCTTGATGCCTTCAAAGAAATGGAGTGTCGATGTCGTTAAAAATTCACTTCCTGCATTCCCACTTAGAGTTCTTTCCTGAAAACCTTGGTGCAGTGAGTGACGAGCAAGGAGAGCGCTTCCATCAAGATATTCAGATGATGGAGAAGCGCTACCAAGGATATTGGAATGAAAGCATGATGGCGGACCATTGTTGGATGCTGTATCGTGACAATCCAGGCCAAATTTACAAAAGGAAATCACACTCACAGCGCTTTTAATAAAATAATGTATATATTCTTTATTTATAAGTACATTGAATAAGGTATATGATGTATTTGTTGTTTAGCATTCCTAAGTGTGATCTATACATCCATAAATTTTCTTATAGCAATATCAAAAACTTAAAAATATCAAAACCAGTGTATCTATATAACTATACGTGCTAGAAAAACAATAAAACCAGATTCGGAATCAGCGCGAAACATGCATTAAGAAAAGTGTGATCATGTTTGTGATGAGAAAAAAAGTTTCATTTTGTTGGCCAGTGTAATTGGACTAAAATACCTAACGAATTTAACTTAAGCAGGCGTTAACAGTGATCCACCTGCATGCGGGCTTCAAAATTAATTGTTAATATGATGGCGATTTTAATCGGCTGTTAATAATTAATAAGTGAATTACTACATAAAGTATTTAAACAATGTAAGTGGCAAGACCAAAGTAAGAAATCTTCAAAATGGGAATGAAAAGGGACCTGTCAGATTTTCGCTTTACAATTTCTCTTATGTGAACTATAGGAACCACAGACCTATATGCAGAGGTACGAAACCAAATTTGTGAATGTCGCTAGATCTACCACCAAAGTAGTTAAAAATATCGCTAGACTCAAAGGAAATATCGCTAAAAAAGTCGCTACAAATAGAGAAATACAAAAATTACTTCAAAAGACATTTTCTTCCACTCAAACTCTCTTTTCCTAACAAGACTAATCAATAATCAATTTTATGCCCTCCATCTTACAGATTCACCACAATCAAATTACATATTTAAATAATTTGTCACTGAGAAATAAGTGGCTCTTCTACTTTCTTATGTTTGGTTGTGTTGCGATGTTTTTCAATATCACTTAACTTGGCTGTCAATGTACACTTACAAAACTTGCAAAAGCACTTCATATCATCTCCATCTATTTAGCTAAGCCAGCTTTTATATCGGTGAACTATTCCGCACAAAAGCCTCCGCCAACTCAATCGTGGATGATTCCGGTGCTGTTCCTCCATCTCCTCCTCCCTCCGACTTAATTATGTTTGGAATTAGAATCTTTTCCAAAGATGGTTTTTCTCCCCTATCTGGGCTCAACTCTAATAAGGGGTATGGTCCTCATAGTGTTCCTTCTGTTGTTCTCAAGAACTGTGCTTCTGTGCTCAGTGGCGTACATAAGGGGGAGTATAGGGGCATAGGCCCCTCCATTGTAAAAATTATTACTACTCTCATTAAAGATATTTGAAAAAGAAATTTTGGTAATGGTTCAGAATACGGGCACCACTTAAGCAAAATTTTGAAAAATACCAGAGACAAAGTTGTTTCTCTCATTAAAATACGTTGATTGCATGTGTCGCATTTGTATAATTTAGGTCTCGGGGGTACGGGGGCGGAGCCCCCGTAAAGATCACGCATCACAAATTGATCGGTATAGGGTTCACTTTGTGATGCGTGATATTTACCCCCGAGACCTAAATTATACAAATGATAATGTAATAAGATGTTAAGTTATGCACTTCTTTAGTAATTTTCTAACTTCGTTTTTTTTACTATGCGATACATGCAATCAACGTATTTTAATGAGAGAAACAACTTTGTCTCTATGGTATTTTTCGAAATTTTGCTTAATTAAGTGGCGCCCTTATTCTGAACCATTACCGAAATTTTCAAAAATCGATAATTTTGCAACATTCACCACAACAAAATCTTGGTCATATGGAATTTCAGTTATTTCATGGTTACCAGGACATGTTATTAACTCAAAACTCAAAAGCAATTTTGACTAGGTTAGGAACGTTTATATATGTCTTTAAACGTACGATTAATTTGTGCAATTTAATTCTTTGCCCATAAATTGCAAATAAAATACAACTGAAGCCTTTCAAGATGTAATTCATTTTGATTCCAAATCAATCATTATCAATTTTGAGCTCACACACATACACACACACACACACACACACACACACACACACACAATATATATATATATATATATATATATATATATATATTGTGTGTGTGTGTGTGTGTGTGTGTGTGTGTGTGTGTGCCCCCATTTAAGAAATGCTGTGTACACCCTGTCTGTGTTGACACCCTGCCTAGGCAAACTCTTTGTCTATGCCATTCATTTGGTACTTTCCCTTCCTGCTGGAAGTTTGCTTTCATTCAGCCTGTCCCAAAGAAGGGTGACCGTTCTCAATCCTCAAACTATCATCCAACTGCTTTGATTTCTTGCTTTTCTCAAGTTTTTTAATCTCTCCTTAATAGGAAGGTTCTTAAACATTTCTCTATTCACAATCTTTTAAATTGTTAGTATAGGTTCGCAAGGGACGCTCTACTGACGATCGTCTTGCATATCTCTCTGACTCTTATTCATCTCTTTTCAGGATTTCGGTGAAACCTTTTCTGTTGCGTTAGACATATCAAAAGCTCTTGATAGAGTCTGGCACAAATCTTTAATTTCCAAACTATCCTCCTTCGGTTTCTGTCCTTCTGTCTGTGCCTTCCTCTCTAATTTCCTTTCTGGCCGATCTATAGCTGCGGTTGTAGATGGCCACCTTTCTTCTCCTAAAGCTATTAATAATGGTATTCCTCAAGGTTCTGTCCTGTCACCCACTATTTTCCTTTTATTTATCAATGATCTATTAAACCGCACTTCCTGTCCTGTCCACTCCTATGCCGATGATTCCATTCTTCACTTCTCTACCCGCTTCACAAAGCATCTGTCTCAATAGGCACTCCATGCTTCGCGTGAGACGTCTTTGGCACACCTGACCTCCGATCTTTCTATATATCTGATTGGGGCAGAAAAAACTTGTGGTTTTTAATGCCTCAAAACTCAATTCCTTCATCTGTCTACTCGTCACAATTTTTCACACGACTATCTCCTTACCTTCAATAATATACAACTCAATCCTTCCTCTTCTCTTAACTTTCTTGGTGTTTCCTTTCCTCGTGATCTTCCCTAGAAAGATCACATACGAGTATACTCTCTCTTTCTAAAACAGCTTCTAAGAGGTTAGATGTGTTGTACCGGCTCTGCAGTTTCTTCACCCCCATTCAGTTGCTGTTTCTGTGCAGGGATCTTGTCCGTTCCTGTATGGAGTACGCTTCTCATGTGTGGGATGACTCGACCCACACAGTTCTATTTGACCGGGTGGAATCAAAAGCTTTTCGTCTTATCATTTCCCCGCCTCTTACTGACTATCTTCAATCCTTCTCTCTTCACCGCAATGTTGTCTCACTCTCTCTTTATTATCGCTATTATAACGGACACTGCTGTTCTGAACTCTAACTGCATACCTTCTCCTTTGAGGAGATCACGCAATATCAGACTTTCTACACATTCTCATTCCTTTTCTGTCCAACTTTCTAACGCAAGGGTTAATCGGTATTTTCAATCTTTCATCTACTCAGCCGGAGTAGATCAATGGAACAATCTTCCTCAATCCATTTTTTCCCCATCTATGACCGCCAATCTTTCAAACGCAGTGTCCAGGCATCTCGAAAACCCTGGACCTTGATTTTGGCTCTCTTCTTCTTCTATGGCCCATAGAAGAATACTATGGGACAGGGGGAGCGTTTTTGAGGGCATTCGCCATTGGCCCCTCCTTCTTGCATAAAGAAAATGAAAAACTAGATTTCATAGAAAATTTACAGAATCAATTCAAGCAGTAGAAGAAAGATATTACTTGCATGATTGCTCAAGTTTTATATCCTCGTTTCAAATTTGTTTTCATTAAAGTGCCTGAGTTTGTAAAAAAATTAGATAATCACTGTTTGCATCACCTAATGCTAGTCCTATATGTAATGTAACTCATGGCTTCGAAGTAGCTGCTTTTGTTCACGAATAGATCAAGAGCCTTCGAAAAAGAAGCCGAAGGTTGACTTATAGAGCTACTTCGATGAGTTTCTACGTCTTCACAACCAGATGTATCTCCACCTGTGAGAAGTAGCCAGCAAAGTTGTCAAAAAGAATTAGATATCTGTTCAAAGGAGTCACGAGTCAGTCGCAACACGAACCATCTTGAATGGTAGCGCCGTAATGGCGAAAGATTCCCAAAACTATTAGTATTTGCTCGCAAATATCCCATCACGCCACCCATAAGCATACGAAATGAACGGCTGTTCAGTTCTACGAAAAATATAATTACCAACGCACGTAATCGTTCAGCATCTGATGCTGCTGAACGACTAATTTTTCTACACGACAATTTACTCGCCTTAAATTTCAATTATTAGGTTTTGGTTTTGCAGGCATTATTATTATTGCCTGTTCATTGTTTTTTGTAAGGTTATGACTTATTAGTATCACTATACCAAGTCGGATTTGTTTGTAATTATTCTTTGAAATAAAAGAATACATTTTAAGTTCCATTTCTTCAATCACGTTATTTACCCTAATTTTCAATTATTTGGTATTCGTTTAAAAACATTAAAAACTATTCGGCTGAATAACGAATATGCAGTACACCCCTAATATATATATATTAGTGATGTACCGATTCTAAAATTTAGCCGATGCCGATGCCGATGCGAATTTTTCCATAGATTTCTAAAAAAATCAATTCCCTTCATAAATTTTATTAATTTATTGTGAAAACTTGCAATTTTCATGTTTCAAATTTGTTTAAATGCTTTTTCCAAGCTCACCTCCATAATATACAGTACCAGAATTTGTTACTCATATACCGCACCTAAAATGATGTTAGTTTTATTACTGAGTAAAATGATAAAATAATTTTATTTTAGTTTCATAAATTGAATACCAATATTTAAAGTAATTGGTTTTACTTATGTTTAATGCATCTTCTTTCTTCAATAATGTAAACAACAACAAAATTTTTCATTAAAATTTTAAGTCCCTGTGGACAATTTGAATAAAAAAAAATGGGATCACCTGAAGATCAGGGCCCCCAGCCTTCTTTAGTTAGCTTTATAAGGCTAACTAACGAAAATATCACAACCTAACCTAACCAATCGTCAAGGAACAGTTGACCTAACGATTGGTTAGGTTAGGTCGTGATGTTTTCGTTAGTTAGCATTATAAGGCTAACTATAAAAGGCTGGCGGTCCTAATCTTCAGGTGATCCAACGTTAAAACTAACGAAAATATTACGACTTAACCTAACTAATTGTCAATTATTTATATATATATATATATATCGTAAAGAACGACGCTTGTATAGGAGATATTCCGCGCAAGACGAGAGAGAGAGAACGAAACAAATGAAGAAGAAGAATTACAGCATTTGGAAGAGTGAGGTCCATGGTGTAATGGTATCGCGTCTGACCGGCAATCGGAAGATCCCGGGTTCGATTCCCAGGTGGTTACCTCATTTTTTCATTTGTTTCGTTCTCTCTCTCTCGTCTTGCGCGGAATATCTCCTATACAAGCGTCGTTCTTTACGTTATTTATACTGCTTGTTCTTTGCAGTTGAATGTGTATATATATATATATATATATATATATTAAAGACGATTGGTTAGGTTAAGTCGTAATATTTTCGTTAGTTTTAACGTTTTATTTGATTAAGTATACGCGGACAAAGTTGGGGAACGCAAACTACACTAGGATAATGTAGGGGAACATAAACTACACTTGCTCCATATAAATTATAAAGTACAACTTAATATAGAATTATTATTAATATTGGATCACCTGAAGATCAGGGCCCCCAGCCTTCTTTAGTTAGCTTTCTAAGGCTAACTAACGAAAATATCACGACCTAACCTAACCAATCGTCAAGAGCGTACAGTTGACCTAGCGATTGGTTAGGTTAGGTCGTGATATTTTCGTTAGTTAGCCTTATAAGGCCAACTAGAGTAGGCTGGGGGCCCTGATCTTCAGGTGATCCTTAATATTGAGTGGAAGATTATAACAGTTTATAATATTTAGAGATTAGTTAATTAGAAAAATGTAAATCTATTGGTAACTTATTAAGCTTTGCTTTTTTCATGAATGTAAAATATATTTTATACAATCAATTACATTTTAAAATGAGTATAAATTATCATAAATAGTGTGTTTCCTGAGTTCAATTTTTTATATATACAAATTTTGTTTTGTAATGAAAATTTTAAAATTTCAAAGAATCGGTAAGAGAATCGGTTAAATTTGGCCGATTCTGCTGCTGCTGATAAATCATTACACCACTGATATATATATCGAACATGGGGCCCAATGTCTGACATACGAGGATATATATATATATATATATATATATATATATATATATATATATATATATATATATGAAATTATTTCACGAAAGTGACACGTGAAAAATATTTATGATGAATAAAACCACGAAGAGAAAAGAAACAAAGGGGTGCTCAAGCGCTTTCGTCTGAGTGTTCCTGAGGATGTCATTAGACGAAAGCGCTTGAGCACCACTTTGTGTTTCTTTTCCCTTCGTGGTTTTATTCATCATATATATATATATATATATATATATATATATATATGCAAATAACTGCAATGACCGCGCAGTATATAAATGAATAGAAACGACATAAGTATTAAGGAACGTTTCTGCACACGAGGAGGAGAGATAACGAAATAATGAAAAATGAGGCGAACCGCCTGGGAATCGAACCCAGGGCCTTCCAATTGCCGGTCGGACGCTCTACCATTATGCTACGGACCTCACTCAATCACAAATCGAAATTCTCCCAAATAGGGCAGAAACCAATGCCCTCAGAGAGCACCCTCGCAAATCGTGAATATGCGCAAATAACTGCAATGACCGCGCAGTATATAAATGAATAGAAACGACATAAGTATTAAGGAACGTTTCTGCACACGAGGAGGAGAGATAACGAAATAATGAAAAATGAGGCGAACCGCCTGGGAATCGAACCCAGGGCCTTCCAATTGCCGGTCGGACGCTCTACCATTATGCTACGGACCTCACTCAATCACAAATCGAAATTCTCCCAAATAGGGCAGAAACCAATGCCCTCAGAGAGCACCCTCGCAAATCGTGAATATGCGCAAATAACTGCAATGACCGCGCAGTATATAAATGAATAGAAACGACATAAGTATTAAGGAACGTTTCTGCACACGAGGAGGAGAGATAACGAAATAATGAAAAATGAGGCGAACCGCCTGGGAATCGAACCCAGGGCCTTCCAATTGCCGGTCGGACGCTCTACCATTATGCTACGGACCTCACTCAATCACAAATCGAAATTCTCCCAAATAGGGCAGAAACCAATGCCCTCAGAGAGCACCCTCGCAAATCGTGAATATGCGCAAATAACCAATGACCGCGCAGTATATAAATGAATAGAAACGACATAAGTATTAAGGAACGTTTCTGCACACGAGGAGGAGAGATAACGAAATAATGAAAAATGAGGCGAACCGCCTGGGAATCGAACCCAGGGCCTTCCAATTGCCGGTCGGACGCTCTACCATTATGCTACGGACCTCACTCAATCACAAATCGAAATTCTCCCAAATAGGGCAGAAACCAATGCCCTCAGAGAGCACCCTCGCAAATCGTGAATATGCGCAAATAACTGCAATGACCGCGCAGTATATAAATGAATAGAAACGACATAAGTATTAAGGAACGTTTCTGCACACGAGGAGGAGAGAAACGAATAATGAAAAATGAGGCGAACCGCCTGGGAATCGAACCCAGGGCCTTCCAATTGCCGGTCGGACGCTCTACCATTATGCTACGGACCTCACTCAATCACAAATCGAAATTCTCCCAAATAGGGCAGAAACCAATGCCCTCAGAGAGCACCCTCGCAAATCGTGAATATGCGCAAATAACTGCAATGACCGCGCAGTATAAATGAATAGAAACGACATAAGTATTAAGGAACGTTTCTGCACACGAGGAGGAGAGATAACGAAATAATGAAAAATGAGGCGAACCGCCTGGGAATCGAACCCAGGGCCTTCCAATTGCCGGTCGGACGCTCTACCATTATGCTACGGACCTCACTCAATCACAAATCGAAATTCTCCCAAATAGGGCAGAAACCAATGCCCTCAGAGAGCACCCTCGCAAATCGTGAATATGCGCAAATAACTGCAATGACCGCGCAGTATATAAATGAATAGAAACGACATAAGTATTAAGGAACGTTTCTGTCGTTTCTATTCATTTATAACTGCGCGGTCATTGCAGTTATTTGCGCATATTCACGATTTGCGAGGGTGCTCTCTGAGGGCATTGGTTTCTGCCCATTTGGGAGAATTTCGATTTGTGATTGAGTGAGGTCCGTAGCATAATGGTAGAGCGTCCGACCGGCAATTGGAAGGCCCTGGGTTCGATTCCCAGGCGGTTCGCCTCATTTTTCATTATTTCGTTATCTCTCCTCCTCGTGTGCAGAAACGTTCCTTAATACTTATGTCGTTTCTATTCATTTATATACTGCGCGGTCATTGCAGTTATTTGCGCATATTCACGATTTGCGAGGGTGCTCTCTGAGGGCATTGGTTTCTGCCCTATTTGGGAGAATTTCGATTTGTGATTGAGTGAGGTCCGTAGCATAATGGTAGAGCGTCCGACCGGCAATTGGAAGGCCCTGGGTTCGATTCCCAGGCGGTTCGCCTCATTTTTCATTATTTCGTTATCTCTCCTCCTCGTGTGCAGAAACGTCCTTAATACTTATGTCGTTTCTATTCATTTATATACTGCGCGGTCATTGCAGTTATTTGCGCATATTCACGATTTGCGAGGGTGCTCTCTGAGGGCATTGGTTTCTGCCCTATTTGGGAGAATTTCGATTTGTGATTGAGTGAGGTCCGTAGCATAATGGTAGAGCGTCCGACCGGCAATTGGAAGGCCCTGGGTTCGATTCCCAGGCGGTTCGCCTCATTTTTCATTATTTCGTTATCTCTCCTCCTCGTGTGCAGAAACGTTCCTTAATACTTATGTCGTTTCTATTCATTTATATACTGCGCGGTCATTGCAGTTATTTGCGCATATTCACGATTTGCGAGGGTGCTCTCTGAGGGCATTGGTTTCTGCCCTATTTGGGAGAATTTCGATTTGTGATTGAGTGAGGTCCGTAGCATAATGGTAGAGCGTCCGACCGGCAATTGGAAGGCCCTGGGTTCGATTCCCAGGCGGTTCGCCTCATTTTTCATTATTTCGTTATCTCTCCTCCTCGTGTGCAGAAACGTTCCTTAATACTTATGTCGTTTCTATTCATTTATATACTGGCGCGGTCATTGCAGTTATTTGCGCATATTCACGATTTGCGAGGGTGCTCTCTGAGGGCATTGGTTTCTGCCCTATTTGGGAGAATTTCGATTTGTGATTGAGTGAGGTCCGTAGCATAATGGTAGAGCGTCCGACCGGCAATTGGAAGGCCCTGGGTTCGATTCCCAGGCGGTTCGCCTCATTTTTCATTATTTCGTTATCTCTCCTCCTCGTGTGCAGAAACGTTCCTTAATACTTATGTCGTTTCTATTCATATATATATATATGAAATGAAAATGAAAATGAAAAAGTTTATTGGCAGACTATAGTCCATATGACAAATATTATTAATACAATGACAGTTCATATACTAAGGATAGGAATATATACAATTGATTAGAAATAATACTGCAATGTCGAAGTTAAGTGGAGCTACAGACAGACGTTTTCGTACCAAGAAGTCCATAACTTAGGCAGGGTCACCAACCTTTTTTTTGTTCACCGCCCACTTTTACGATTTTTTGCAAATTAAAAAAGCTTATCGCCCACCTTAGATCAAAAAGAATAAATCAACATAATCGATAAAATAAATAATGAAATAAATGTTTAATTACCTTTAATGTGAGCCCATTAGTGGGTGCTACCGCCCAGGTTGGGGACCCCTGGCTTAGAGGATAAATGAGGATAAAATATATATATATATATATATATATATATATATATATATATATATATATATATATATATATATAGACCATGTTATTTTATTTATTGTCGGGTTCAAAATCCCAGCTGAGCCGTGAACGGCCAAATTCTAAAGGGCCAGTTCTACCTGAAGCCCAAGTTAAGCTAAATTAAAACTTACGGATTTGAGATCCTATTAGGTCCTACCTCAGGGTAACCTCAGGGTTGCTGACTCGATGCGGGCCTACTTTAGACCTTTGTTACATGAATTTTAATGTAAACAAAAAGGGTACTATTTATGGTCTTCTTTCTCAACCTTGCAACAACAACGCAACCTGGACTATTGCACGGTGCAACAATCTTGTATCTAAACAACCAAACTGAATTGCAAGAGAGCTCTCTACAAGACCACACCCTGTACGTACTCGTTTGTGGGATGTCGTACGTTGTATATATATATATATAATTATATATATATATATATATATATATAATATTATTTATATATTTATATATACAGTATATATATAATATTATATCTATATATATATATATACAGGGTGGGCCTTTTAACTCTGACGGTTTTAATATCCTTATAACGTTTTTGTTTTTTAACCAAATCAAATAAAATTTATACACAACATAGGTACATACATAAAGTTTTTTTTTATATAAATTTAATTACCTTTATAAACTTACAAGGTTAGTTATAAACTTCAATGTGATTTCCACCATTTTCGATCAGTATAGGCAGCCTTGCTCTGTATTCCAAAGCCACCTTTGTCGCATTTCGACCGTAATTTCACCAAAAGCTGCTTGAATTCTCTGTTTCAGTTCATGAATGTCGGTTGGTCTTGTCGCGTAGACTTTCGACTTAATAAACCCCCATAAAAAAAGTCGCAAGGGGTGAGATCGGGAGAGCGTGGGGGCCAGGGCATATTGGAAGACTAGTAGCAATTACGCAATAACTTTCGCTTATTTTATACGACATTTCATTATAAAGCATTTGTTTTCGTATACGTCAAAAGGTTTTTCTTCGCCATTTCGTCAATTCTGCAGATAGATAAAAGCAGCTTAATGAAAAAAAACTTTGTATGTACATATGTTGTGTATAAATTTTATTTGATTTGGTTAAAAAACAAAAAGTTATAAGGATATTAAAACCGTCAGAGTTAAAAGGCCCACCCGGTATGTATATATATATATATATATATATATATGATACACACAGACAGTGCATGGAACAAGGAACTCTTCTGGGATAATTAAATCCACTATAGTCCGAATAAGTAATGGTAAATGACAAATACCATAGTTTTTCTTTTTCATGATGCTAGCCCGACGTAAAAGAAAAACTATGGTATTTGTCATTTACCATTACTTATTCGGACTATAGTGGATTTAATTATCCCAGAAGAGTTCCTTGTTCCATGCACTCTCTGTGTGTATCATAAAAAACTCAGGGGACCATTCTGAGTTCATTCCCATACATATATATATATATATATATATATATATTATATATATATATATTATATATATATATATATATATATATTATACAGTATATATGTTGGGGTAAATGTGATAAATTGGTAATTATGCATATTTACCGGTAAATATGCATAATTGAAAATATCATGACTTAACCTAACCAATTGTCAAGGGCGTACAGTTGACCTAACCGGGCATTCAATTGACCTAACCTGGCATTCAATTCAATTGACCTAACAGGGCATTCAAGGTTGCCCGGTTAGGTCAACTGTACGCCCTTGACAATTGGTTAGGTTAAGTCATGATATTTTCAATTATGCATATTTACCGGTAAATATGCATAATTACCAATTTATCACATTTACCCCAACATATATATCTTATACATCTGACTGTATAGAGTTTTCAAACTATTTGTCTTGAGAACGTAATTCGCACATATTTCTTATTAACTAACTTTTAAACATTTGCAAGACAATAAAGTTTATATTGCTGTTCTTCTCTAGAATAAATTTGAGCTTGTTATATTTTAAAAGACTCTTTAAATGTCTCATTAAAATGGCAGTAAAAAATGCAGTTTAGGAGAATTTCCTCCAACGTGAGAGGCAAAATTGTCTCGCACTAAACATGGATTAAGGAATAGTCTTAAAATAGACACTTTTCTATGCAAGAAAATATTTCTTTAATGTAAATATTTAAATATTACTAAATGGTTACCAAATAAGGAAAAGTATGAACAGATTACATATGAGTGTGTGTGTGTGTGTGTGTGTGTGTATGTGTGTGTGTATATATATATATATACACCAAAACCTGTTTGTTGTGCAGTTTTTATGAAAACGTATGATAATGTTAAGAAAGTTTGGTGGAATATACACGTAATATTTTCTTGAGAAGTGTAACAGGAATACGTAGAAAAGTACTGTCGAGTGAATATTTTTATCGAAATATTATTAATACACGCTGAAAATATCCATAATATCAGCTAACTCAATATTTTGTTATTTTCTTTATTCGAAAGTTTACAAACACTAATTACCGAATAGACCCATTAAAATAATCAACGTTTTATAATAATGAATAACTAATTTACGCTTATTACGTTGTATTTTATATAATTGAGCGAATAACGGATTAACTGCGACAAAAATGCTCACTATATCCATCTCTTCCAAATTTTGATCATTTCCATTTCATTCTTCATCCAAAACTGAGAAATTCAAAACAGGTAAATTTTCAGATCGATCCAATTCTATTCCCAGTATACAATTTCTATTTTTTATTAAGAAAAAACAAACCTCCCGGATCGAAACTGCGTCACGACACTCTTTTTATCGTTTCCCAAATTACTAAACTCTTTTTTTTCCTAAATCTGGAACTCCCACTTTCGGATAGGGAATTGGAATGGCGCTAGGTGGGACGTAATCACTATCTATACCAGCGGTAGGCAACATTTTTTTTGAAAATGGGTCAATTTGATTTATTGGTAATTTGATAATGGGTCAGTGTTCAAAATTTAAATCAAAATACACTATTTTCGGGACATTTTAAAATAAAAAACACTTCATATTTATTATTTTTTATATATACTTTACTACAATTAACCCGCGGGTCAGAGTTTGCCGACCATTGATCTATACAGTGAGATTCAATTACGTAACCGCGGTTTTGAATGAAGAGAGGAAGTTTTCATTTCATTTGTTCGAGTTTATTTTTCCTGCTACTAAACAATGAGGTGAAAGGATGTTTGACATCGCCAGTTCTCTAAAGGGGCTGGTGTAGGGTGTTTTTCTGCGATGGGGATTCGATGATGCTATTCAGAGTATTTGTTATTCTCTCTCTCTCTCTCTCTCTCTCTCTCTCTCTCTCTCTCTTCTTATTAAATACTCTTTTGTTTTATTAAAACAAAAATTTAAAAACTTCGATTTTTAATTCTTCGTCTTTTTTTCTTATTCCATTGTCTTATCGGTCGTTCACAGTTTTTCGAGACAACAGAAATTGCTATCGACCAACTCAAATATTTTTCTTGTTTTTCTTTTTAGAAATATTTTTGTTGAAAAGTGAACAACAAAAGTGAAATCAAAAGGATCGAACGCGTGAAAGATTATTAAAAAATTAAAATTTAATTACATTAACTTAATAGAGTAATTTATAAACGTGTTTCGAACCCCGGAGTTTTGTATTTACCACTTTTAATTAGAAATCTTACACGATCTTTCTTATATTTCAGTATTGTTCTCTTCGATGTAGGTTTGTAATTTCATATACTGCATTACGATGACGTCATATATACTCTACGATAAAAACGTATAACACTACAATGATAACTTAAAATAATACGTAGCAAAGACTACAGTATATATGGAAATGGTGAATATTTATACTATTCTTTTGAAGCTTTTTCTGTTCTCATAACATACAAATTGCATATTATGATCGCTAAGAATATATTGTCATCTCAGTATTATATATACAATATATATGTGTATATATATAGTGTGTGTGTGTGTGTGTGTGTGTGTGTGTGTGTGTGTGTGCGCGCGTTCCCTCGCGCACATTTATTTCCATGTGTATTAAAGTGCATTGTATGAAAGAGAACGGTTTACTGAGTTAGTGATGACGCATGATATACGGGTGAGCATTCATGCGGTTGAAGGAGTAAATCATTCTTCTCTCGTTCTCACTGAGGTGTCCAAAACACACGCGGAAACTTTCTCTTCATTTTCCGCTTTCCGCTCGTTTCATAATTTGTTTCCATAATACTGTTTCTCTCTCCGTAAACGCTCATTTCATGTTTATCTGTTTATCTCTCTTCCACCTCCTCCATCGTAGAACAAACGGTTCTGGACAGTGGTCGTTCCTTCACAATTTAAATCCCCACTCATATACCATGAAATCGATATCCGTGAACAGCAACAGCAAACACGCAATATTTTCCAAAATATCTGGACTGGAATACAAATATTCTCAATTACGAGACGTTAAATTAAAGGAATAAGGCCACAATCAGATATAGAGTTATTACGACTACAATTATCTTTCGACCAATTCTAAGGTCTTCGCCATTCACGCCTGATGAAGACCTAAGAACAGGCCGAAAGGTTGTGCTTCTAATAAATCCGTTTCTTACCGTCGCCTTATTCCCTTAACTTGGATTATAATAGTTTACACAGTCGATTACAAAAGTTGAAAACACGGTACCGTAAGGTATAGGTGTGGTGATGCGTACCCCGAGTTCGGTAACCGATGGTACATTCGGTATAGAAAGATACGAAAAGAGCAACTAAACTTCGTGTCATCAATTGCCTTCCTATTCGCTGTATTGCGTCATCGAAGGAGAGCTGAAATGACCAAGCCATAAGCAACGACCTACATCCATCAGCCGTGCAACATCTCACTGAAGCTTCAGAAGATAAGTCACCTCTTAATAAACACGATATGTTAATGATCGTTTAAGCAAGTTTCACACGTTGTTTTATTAATTATCAAATGACTGCTTTAATATGACTAAAATGAAAGTTTAAAACCGCTGTTTTTTATGCTATGCTCTTTATAAATATATATTACCTCCATCCATTAATTAATATTTTCCCGTTTTATTCATGTTTTTTACTCACAATACTTTCTCTCTCTCTCTCTCTCTCTCTCTCTCTCTCTCTCTCTCTCTCTCTCTCTCTCAAGCTCTCTAAATATAATGCTTGATTTCCCCACTGGAAGCGTAATATAGAATTTTTCCCACGTCAATTTATTTTAAATAATTACCGTCACAAAATGGACGCTCGGACGCTCGGCTGTCTCGGAGACACTGTTTTGCTCTTAAGAATGGTGATCCCGAAAACAATTCTTTTTATACTCTTTTATTTGTTTTATGCCAAAACACTACAAATTTCTTGCTTTAATTCAGTGCTATTTAACTCTTATTTCTTCACACAAAGAAACTACGAATATTAAATTTTACAATTAAGTTTATACCTTTTGTTTATTTGTACAAAGAACAATAATTGATTTATATATATATATATAATATATATTAAAACGCAAGGAAACTGAAAAAGCGATTACGAGTCATTTTGTCCTTCACAAGGCCTTCTCAAGGTCTTTGTAAGAGACGAAAGCGCTCGGAACCGTCTTTTCATCTTCCTTGCAGGTTGTACCAATATAATAAAGTTCACGTGAAAATTGTGAATTATTTTTCATAATACAAAATTAGTTTCACTAGGATTAGAACCCTAGACCTCTTGAGTGGAAGCCTCTGGCGCTACCACTACGCTATGACAAGGTAAAAGCAAATATAATCTGGTGCTCGGCTCCACAGTGCTTTTGGTTATGCAGGAAGGAGGGTCAAGACTCAAGACCAAACGCTCGCATTAAACGCTCCCTCCATAGAAGGAGAGAGCCAAAATCAAGTTCTCCGAGCTCAACAAGCCATTTCTTTTTGTTTTTATTAATTTTGAAAAGATGTGTAGTGTGTAAGATGCATGTATGTGTAGTAGGGTGTTTCATAAATTAAAAGTTTGGAAAAATTTTAATCCACATGGATCCCCTTGTTCCATTTGCTGAGGAGACTGATAAACCGAAGTATTAATTCAATAGTTTAAAGTTTACGGGTCCCCAGTTTGATGCTCTGGCAGATCATAAACGGAAAAAATTAAACAAAAATCTGTCAATGAATTTTTATTCAACAAACGAGTACCATTTCACTACACATTTTCACAAAGATACAAAAAACATAACCACTTCTTGCGAATCATTTGTCCATGAAATCCTTCTTGGTTTTATTCGGGTATTTCGCCCTATGCTGCATCACAGTTTTGAGCAAATACTGCTTCTGCTCTTCGTTCTTCGTCAGAGAACAGTTGAACTCTTTGGTGAGCGCGATGGCTCTTTCGGCCCGATCGTTGACGACAGAGATTTTGTTAACAGTTGCCGCTGCTTGCTTGAAGCCCTCTACTTCAGTCCACTCGGCAACTGGCTTTTTCAAGAATTCTGTGTCCAAGTCGAATGCATGGAAGAAAGCCATCGTCTTTCCTGTCACGAACTCCGCCAGGTGTTTCGAGGCAAGATTGCTGACGTTCTTCCCTTGGGGTCGCTTGAGTTCCTTTTTCGATGCGGGCTTACCCAAACTGACGACCATCTGAGCCTTTTCTTCATCTGCCACATCTGCGTCGAAGAACGCCATGGCAATAAGAGTCTCCTTCCATTGCTCATTGTCAGGTAGGAGCTTACCGTCCCAATGCAAGACAAGAGGCTGACCAGGACAAACTTCGTCGAATTGATAACTTTCAGCAGCCACCTTCCTGAGAGCCTTGCGTGTGCGGTACATGGTACTGGCAGAAATGGACAGTTCATCCAAGTCAAAACCTAGTGATTTAGCCCCTGCAGCGTACGACATAGCTGAATCGCGGTACGAAATATTCAGCCGATCGTAGGTAGTCGTCACATCCTGTGAGATCAGATTCCTGCGTCGCTTCTTGGTATTTCCCTTGGAGGAGGATGGAAAAACTTCCACGGTTGGGTCAACGACATCTGAGTCAGTCTCTGACGAAGTTGAAATCACTAAAGCCCCCGTATCTTCTGCAGCTCCTTGTTCCTTCCTGGCCTTCTCTTGTTGTTCCTTAATCTTGTCCAGCCTCTTCCTTTTCCTAATCTCCTTATAGTGAAGCTTCATGTCAACAGGGCCCATGCTGCAGGAATTTGGATCTTCACGCTGCATGTCGAGAAAGTGGATGTCCTCCTGATTCTTCATCATTTCCTTAGCCTGTGAATGAGCAATGTCCATGATCTCCTTCGCTATTGCCTCCTTGAACATCGCCTCCTTCACTCGGAAGGACTCTGCTTTATGTGACTTGTGCTTCACAAGCCGGTCGTATTCCTTGAGAAGGGATTCCATCTTCCTCAAGGCCGAATCTCGACGCATCATGGGGATTCTCGCTCTCTCCCAAAATATGAGAAGGCACAGGTTCAGGCATTTAGTACGTCCAAATTTTTGCTCCTTTTGGTGGTAAAAGTACTTTTTGAGTACTTGCAACTGAGTTGGAAGGCCACTTGATGTGATGTTCGCATCCGTCTGGCCAATAAGAAACACTTCTGTTTTCGCTCTGGTAGACACCTGGAAAAGAAAACAAACTAAATAATTCCACAGAAATAATTTCACATCGTAATTAATTTCATTAATTAAATAAAGAAAAGCAGTAACTGGGACTCGAACCAGTGTCATAGCCGTTTGGCGGCATCGCTCAAGTCGGCGTACACAGCACGCTATCCACTACACCATCTAGGGAGTGGATAGCGTGCTGTGTACGCCGACTTGAGCGATGCCGCCAAACGGCTATGACACTGGTTCGAGTCCCAGTTACTGCTTTTCTTTATTTATAAAACTGATACGTGTACACTACGTTCTCTTTGACAATTCATTAATTAAATAAATTTCAATACCGCAGTAAAATTACATTAATTAGTATCATAAATAATTACCAGCTTAGTTGTCCAATATGCAACAGACTAATTAATTTCATGTAATATTAATAATAAATATCACTACCACAGTAAAATGACAGAAATTAAATAATAATAAATTTAAATACCACAGTAAAATGAGATAATTAGTAGCATATATAATTACCTCCATAGTTGTCCAATAGGCTATACAACACGAACCGCTCAAGTGACGAAGAAAACCGTCTTCACTGCAGGCAGGCGAGAAATGAACTGACAAAAAGTCGTCAAAGTTGGGGACCTCTAAATGCAGCGCGATCTGGTTCAAACTTGCACAAACGTGTTTTCTTGTTCTTTAGAATACGGAGAAACGTGTGGATTAAAACTCCAAGCTCATTTTTATTTTACCCTATAGGTATGAAACACCCTAAATTGTGTAGTGAGGAATAGAGGGAGAAGTGTGTGTGTTTGAGAGCATGCTGGACTGCTCACAACACAGGGTAGACGAGCCACGAAAAAAAGATCAGCTAAGAAGGACAGTGACAGGAGAAACGAGAGTTCCAGCACTCCCTGGCTCCTGCCTAACGTCCTCCCTGGAGTACTTCCCTGGTCGATTGGTGTCCACAATCTCCTTCTATTCTATACTTTTTAATTAACTGCTCCCACTGCCTCGAGTGCATGGAGATTAGCACGTAAAACACCTCCAGTCGCTAAAGCGTTATGTATGAATATTTCCCTCGGGTGTTGAAATAGGCACCAGGTTGTGTTAGCTTTTATCTTGTAGCGTAGAGGTAGCGCCCACGGCTTCCCAAGAGGTTCAGAGTTCGAATTCTGGTGGGGCTAATTTTATACTCGTGTGTGTGTGTGTGTGTGTGTATATATATATATATGTATAACGAGAGAGAGAGAGAGAGAGAGAGAGAGAGAGAGATCTTTTCAGCGTATATTGCGAAAGCAACAAGAAAGGCTATAGTTGAATTTCAAAAATGAAAATAAATCCTTTTCATCGAAGAAATCGGCATAACTTTTAAATTCTAAAAAAAAAAATTTTCTTCCTTTGATAAATCTGTCCGTCTGCGATTTCCAAATTCTGAAATAAGTCGAAGGCCCAAAAGAGATTCGAATTCGACACAAAAATATATATATAATAGACGCTCGGTATCTTCTTTGAAAAAGGGTTCTCATCACTGAAATGTAAGTCTGTGAAGTCTGTTTTAGACGTGGCTCTATGCTACATATATTATAATATACGAGTATATACTGTGTGTATATATATTGTGGGAATTTAAAAAAATAAAAGGTAAAAGGACAAATTTTAAGAGAATGTTATTTAATTTTAAATTTTATTTCAGCGGCGTAAAGAAACGGAGCGAGGTTACGAAATTATACATTATGACGATATAAAAGTATAACTTGAAAGGAGACACGTAAATAAAGGTAAACTGATAGAGAGAAAGAGAGAATAAGATAAAACAAGCGAAATTAAAAGAATTAAAATTTTCCTTCCATATTTACACTTGTGTGTGTGTGTGTGTGTGTGTGTGTGTGTGAGTGTGTATGTAAAGCTTTCACGTACAAATAGCTGTATGGTAGTAGTAATAGTAAAATATAGAGCAGACGTGATTGTCACTCTTCCGCAAACCATTGCTGACTGAAAAAGTAATGAAAGAAGAGTTATAGGAAAGAAAGAAAGCGTATTATGAAAAGAATAGTATTCTTTTACATGATGCGTATCTCGCGCAATCCATCCAGTTTCTCATTGGAGGTGTAAAATAAAGAATGGCATGAAACGCTATGCTACTTAATCTAATCTATCTCTAGACATTTTTGAAGGATTTATTTATTTATTTGTTAAACTGAAGTCACTATTTAATTACTGAATGTCAGATATGACTGTGGTTCTTGGTGAATGTTTAAAATGAATTATATGATATCACAATCTTTCACACTGGAAATAACTGAAGAAAAGAAGCATCCAGACAACACCATCCGAGCAACACTGCGATTGTTGTCATAACTCCTTCGACACCGCACAATATATATATATATATATATATATATATATATATATAATATATATATATATATATTATATATATATATATATACAGTGTGTATATATATATATACAGGGTGTTTGAAAACTTTCTGTACAAATTGTAATGGGGGATAGGCAACACCAAGACAAACCCTTTTCGTCTATAAGTGTATGTCCGCTGACGTCACCATTCGGCGCGAGAGGGCGCCGCTGCAATTGGCTAAAAGGTGAAGTGGGCTAGACTCGCGCTTACCGCGGGCATTCTTAAATCGGACGTAGTACGCGTAACATGGAGCGCTTCACGACTGCTGAGATGGCTGACATGCATATGGTGTATGGGGCTGCCAATGGAAACGGAAGAGCTGCTGTGAGGTTGTACCGACAGCGCTTCCAAAACAGACGTGTGCCAAACCACCAAACGTTTGCGCATTTGCATCGGCGACTGCGAGAAACTGGAACATTCCATGCAAACATGCATGACACTGGTCGGGAGAGAAACGTACGCACTCCTGACATGGAAGAAGAAATCCTACGGCGATTTGAGGACAATCCAAGCGCAAGCACGCGAGGTGTTGCACGTATCCTCGGTGTGAACCACGACCTGGTCTGGAGAGTGTTGCACGAGCAGCAACTTGCCATGGACGATACCCGCCCAAACATTGACGGCGAACCGTTCTTGATGAGCATGCACCCGTGTAGCATGTGGATTTGCGTGCGCCCACACGTGAGAATTGTGCATGTTAAACACACCCTCACGTGTGAAACAGGCTCATCTGAGAACAGCACATAAGCCGGAAAATTAGGCTGCACCGCTGTCTGCTGCAGAAACCAGCGTGCGAATTCCACACGAAGAGGGTAATCCCGAGGTTGTAATGCCTGGACTCTCTGACGATGAAACGGATGTAACTGCTGCTCGTGCAACACTCTCCAGACCAGGTCGTGGTTCACACCGAGGATACGTGCAACACCTCGCGTGCTTGCGCTTGGATTGTCCTCAAATCGCCGTAGAATTTCTTCTTCCATGTCAGGAGTGCGCACGTTTCTCTCCCGACCAGTGTCATGCATGTTTGCATGGAATGTTCCAGTTTCTCGCAGTCGCCGATGCAAATGCGCAAACGTTTGGTGGTTTGGCACACGTCTGTTTGGGAAGCGCTGTCGGTACAACCTCACAGCAGCTCTTCCGTTTCCATTGGCAGCCCCATACACCATATGCATGTCAGCCATCTCAGCAGTCGTGAAGCGCTCCATGTTACGCATACTACGTCCGATTTAAGAATGCCCGCGGCAAGCGCGAGTCTAGCCCACTTCACCTTTTAGCCAATTGCAGCGGCGCCCTCTCGCGCCGAATGGTGACGTCAGTGGACATACACTTATAGACGAAAAGGGTTTGTCTTGGTGTTGCCTATCTCCCATTACGATTTGTACAGAAAGTTTTCAAACACCCTGTATATATATATCACTTCACAGTAGAAGATAAATAATCCCCAATCTATATGAACCTCACTCAAACAGAATAAAAAGCTCGCAAAAGCAGAAATGTTTCAGAAATTTTATTTCTTATTGAAAAACTATAAAACTATATTTTAGGTACATAGATACAGTATATGTAGATAAATCAGATATATACTGTATATTGCACGATTTTCTTAAAAACTACTTACAATTCCAGACTGTATCTTCAAGTATCTTCCCTTGAAATGAACGCATAAAGTCAGAGGTTTTGACTTCCAAGGGTTCCCGTCAAGATTTTTGTCTATAACAATCGGATATCTTCCATTGCTCTGGAACCAGAACCGACCAGGCCTTCCACTACATTGGCAAAAGGGAGAATTACTACTCCTATTCTCTCTTAAATAACCCACCCTAGAAGCAGCTCCCTTTACATTGACGTGAAGGGAAAACAATTGAAGGAAGCAAGATAAAGAAAGAAGGGGGAGTGCGTGGCCTTCCAAACAAAACTTAACATAGCGATTCGGAGGTTTTGACTCCGAAGAATCCCCGTCAATCAAATGAAAGTAAATACTGTAAAGCGAAAGAATTAAAAATGCTATTATTTAAGGAGTCCCAGTGCTTGGGTATAAGACTTGACAATCCCTACTCGCTACACTTACGAGCAAAAAGGAACACTACAAACCCCAACCATCACCCCAATAAAACTTTCCCGATAGCATTCTTGTATAAGCTTATTCGGAAGTTTTGACTTCCATGTGTTCACATATTGCAACACCCAGTACTCTGAAACCAAATCCGACCAGCGACCCACTATATTTACAGAAAAGGAACATCACAAATGAATCTGATAAGTTGAACTTTTCGCTCAAACTTTCGCCTCCAACTCAATCATGGACAATTCCGGAGTTGTTCTTTCATCTCTTCTTCCCTCTGACTTAATTATGTCTGAAATTAGGATCTCTTCCAAAGATATTTTCTTTGTACTATCTGGGTTCAACTCTATGAAGGTGTACGGCCCTGATGGGATCCTTCCTGTTATTCTCAAGAACTGCGTTTCTGCGCTGACACCCTGCCTAGGCAAATTCTTTCATCTTTGTCCTTCATCTTTGTCCTTCCTGATGGAAGTTCGCTTTCATTCAGCCTGTCCCAAAGAGAGGTGACCGCTCTCAACCTTTCATCTATCGTCCCACTGCTTGATTTCTTGCCTTTCTAAAGTTTTTCAATCTATCGTTAATATGGGGATTCTTAAACACCTTTCACCTCACAATCTTCTTTCACATTGTTAGTATGGGTTCCGCAAGGGACTCTCTGCTGGCGATTTTCTAGCATATCTCTCTGACTCTTGGTCATCCTCTTTCGGGATTTCGGTGAGATCTTTCCTATTGCGCTAGACATATCGAAAGCTTTTGATAGAGTCTGACACAATTCTAATTTCCAAACTGCCTTCCTTCGGTTTCTATCCTTCTATCTGTGCCTTCATCTCTGATTTACTCTCTGGCCGATCCATAGCTGCGGTTGTAGATGGCCAGTGTTCTTCTCCCAAAGATATTAATAGTGGTGTTCCTCAGGGTTTTGTCTTGTCATCCACTCTCTTCCTCTTATTTATTAATAATCTTTTAAATCATACTTCCTGTGTAATCCACTCCTAAGCCGATGATTCCACCCTCCACTTTCCACCCGCCTCACAAAACGTCACTCTCAACAGTCACTCCATGCTTCCATGCTTTGCGTTTCCTTTTCTCGTGATCTTTCCTGGAAAGATCACGTGTACTCTCTTTCTAAAACAGCTTCAAAGAGGTTAGGTGTGTTATACCAGCTCTGCAGTTTCTTCACCCCTACTCAGTTGCTGTCTCTGTACAGGGCCTTCGTCCGGCCCTGTATGGAGTTCGCTTCTCATGTGTGGGATAGCTCAACCCACAGCTCTACTTGACCGGATAGAATCAAAGGCATTTCGTCTCATCAATTCTCCGTCTCTTACTGACTGTCTTCAATTCCTCTCTCTTCGCCGCAATGTTGCTTCACTCTCTCTTTACTATCGCTATTATAACGGATACTGTCCTTCTGAACTCCCTAACTGCGTGCTTCCTCTTTTAAGAAGAGTGTGCAGTACGAGACTGTCAACACATTCTCACCCTTTTTCTATCCAACTCTCTTACGCGAGCGTTAATCTGTATTCTCAATTTTTCATCTACTCAACCGGTGAACTCTGGAACAATCTTCCTCAATCCACTTCTCACCTGTCTATGACTTCCAATCTTTCAAACGCAGAGTGTCCAGGCATCTCGAAGACCCTGGACCTTGATTTGGGCTCTCGCCTTCTCCTTTAGGTGGAGAATTTTTGTGGGCGCTCGCTCCTTTAAATTTAATTAGCTATCCAAAGCTTTTGAGTCCCGAGAATCCTCTACTGCTTCTCGCCTCTGAGAACTCTCAGTGCTGTGAATCCAGACACAACCAGAGCCTTATTTACTACAAAATTAACCTCAGCTAAATAGTACTTCTTATTTACGCTCCCTTTATAAAACAACTAATGATGTGTGTGTGTGTATATATATATATATATATATATAGGGTGTTTCACAACCGGTCTGCCATACTTTGAGGGGTGATATCGAGTAAAGACGTTAATACAACATAGATACTATTTCCAACCGTTGCAGAGCTACGGACGTTTTAAGGTGCACGGAAAAAATAAACGAGAGTATTAATCTGATGTATTTATTGCTACATTTTATGAGATACACCTTATAAATGTTCAAAATGTCCGCCTCGGTTTTCAATGCACAGCCTTGCTCGTTCCAAACAAGAGTCCACTGCCCATTGAATCATTTCGGGGTGTTCTCGTATGTAAGCAGCGGCATCCATAATCCGACACAAGAGTTCCTCTCTCGTTTGTACTTTGGTCTTGTAGATCATCTCTTTCATAAATCTCCATAAAAAGAAATCTAACGGGGTTAGAACCAAATGAAAGAAAAACTGAGGATTAGTAGTGGTAACTTCGTTAACTAAAACTACCACAAGTGCTGCCATCTATCAAATTACACACAAGTAGGGATTTGTTGTTTGCACATCTTAAAACGTCCGTAGCTCCGCAACAGTTGGAAATAGCACCTATATTGTATTTCTTTTTACTCGATATCACCCCCCAAATCACCCCCAAAGTATGGCAGACCAGTTGTGAAACACCCTGTATATTGAGTGGTTTCACGTAACAAATTCTATGACGCAGGTGCAAAGGAACTTTTGCAGAGAATATGGATGCAGAGATGCACCTGATAGAAAGACAATATTACAAACTGTTCTAAAGCTTCAAACAAAAGGAAATGTAAGCAATCAACATAAGGGTAATAGTGGTAGGCCACGATCCAGAAGAAATGTGCAACATGTAAGTATGGTTCATAAAATTATTGCGCGTAGTACGCAGAAGTTAATTCGACATTTGTCAGCAGAAGTAGGTATCTCACGAACATCTGTGCACCGTATACTTAATACCGACTTAAACCTTTTTCCTTACAAAATTCACTCACAAGCTTCACTGACTAATGTTTAGAAACAAAAATGAATGGAATTCATGACATGGCTGTTAGCAAAGCTAGAAAAAGATCCTGAGTTTTTGAAACACATTCACTTCACTGACATCTGTCCAGGAAAATTAATGAGCAAAACTTTCGTTACTGGGGAAGTCATGCTGGTGCTCCAATAGAGCTTCTACATAGTGTTGCCAAACTTAACATTTGGGTAGCTGTTAGGTGGTATGGTGTAGTAGGTCCCTACTTCTTTGAGAATGAAACTGGAAAAGCAATAACGGTAACGCAAAAATCATATAGTCAGATGCTACAAGATTTCTACTTACCACAACTAAATAGTTTGTCCCGCAAAAGAAATAACTGCATTACCGCACTCATAATGGTTTCAGCAGGATGGAGCACCTCCATACACTGCTTGTGAAGCCCACGACTTTTTGAGGTAGCATTTTTCCGGCTGACTAATTTCCCTTCATGAGCCCATGAAATGGCCCCTCCATAGTCACCTGACCTCACACCCACTGACTTTTTTTGTGGGGTTACATAAAAGATAGAATCTATTCTACCAAGCTTAAAAAAACTTGAAGACCTAAAGACCAAAGTCTGTAATCAGTTACATCCCAGCTGAACTATTTCCAAAAAATTATGTCAAACATTTGAATATTGCGTTAGTGAAAAATGGCGATTACACTGAACATGTTTAAATAAGGTTAATAAACTCCTGTTTTACGTACCTATTGCGTTTGTCTTTGTGTCTAGATCCCTTTTTTTCTTTAGCTTTGAACATTTATTTTGAAATAGGAAAATTTTGGGGGGAACACCTCGTATATGTAGTGTAAATCTGCACCGAAGTATTATCCCGTCCTTCCCAGTTCTCCGAAATTATGTTCCGAGGGGCTTTTGTGCGGCGCAGTGGGCGTTCTAGTACATATATATATATAGATATATATACATATATATATATATATATATATATATATATATATATATAGGGTGATTCAAATATGGGGGTAAAAATTTTTTTTTAAGATTTTAATGTGTTCAACCCTTTAAATGGTTAATTTCAGCATAAAAACAACTATCCTAAAATATTTTAGCAAATTTTTAATTTTTAGGGGTTGCTACCAGCAATTAAAAATTGACAGAACGACTCAAATTGTCAAATTTTTCCACACCACCCAGGGAGTACAGTACAAGGCGCATTGCTTTCTTTTAATGTGGAAAGCTACCCCGTAGGTCCGACCATAACCACAAGCATGCATAATTAAACTAGCATGATATTTGAGACATTAGCTGTCCTTACTTCATCAATGTTTCTTTCTTTCTATCAGGGTAAACAGCCCTGTAGTTTTTCACTACTTGTAGCAAGAATTGTTTTTGATCTTCGTCATGTGTTAGTATTTTATTATATTCATCCAATAATTTTACTCCTCTTTCCGCTATATCATTCACGACTTTCCACTGTTTGATAGATTTCTTAGCGGAGTTATACTCTTCATCATTATGCCATTCTTTAGCATCTTTGAGTAAAAATTTTGAACTAAATTCTGTTATTGTAAAGAATCTTTGAGTATTTGATGACAAAATCTTCTAATTTCTTCGTTGGAATAAGTGCAGGATCTAGAAAAGCCCGTTTTGCAGGAAGAGTTTCTGTTGTATTTTGCAAGGCCTTTACAATTTTGTTTTTCGTTTCAGTAGGCACTTCATCATCATAAAAGGCCAAGGCTACCAGTTCTTCTGATAGGTACCAGAGGTGACCTAACAGTTTTTTAATAGCAATAAATGCAATTGTGTCATTTATTTGTTTGTAGACTACAAGATTCTGTAATAATTCCAGAGCAAGACGAAGAGCGCAAGATGGCACAGGAGCTGTAAACCATGCCTTTACATATAACCGAGTAGCAAATAGACAGATGTCTTTTAGTCCTTTTTTGTCTTTTACTGAAATTTTGAACTGAGATTTGAACATAAAATTTTTTAATGAATATGTAATTTTGGCCATCCACCTAGCCCGATGAAGTCCCGCTGGATGTTTAAATTTGATTCCACCTTTTGGTTCACCTCCCAAAAAAATAATTGTTAACTGCAATAGTTCTAGGTAATCGTCTCTTGGTTGGAATGTATCTAGTTGATTTGTTGCAAATATAATTATGTCATCTTTGATGTCATGAATATTTTCATAGATATCTGGATCTGATAATGCTGTCTCGTAGTCCTCCTTATTAATGCTTGACCATTTTTCTCTGAACTTAAAAAGGACTATATCTGGACCAGAAGATGGTGATAAAGACTTTGACACAACAGCTTCCAGCATAATTTCAAATATATGGTGTCGACATGCCAGCCACAATAAATCGTTGTCGAATTTTTGTTCTAGAAGAATAGCTGCACCATTTCTAGGACCAGTATTGGCTGCCGTTGTATTGAAACACATGCATTTTATTTGTTCGCAGATGTCCCATTCAAGCGATGTCTGATTGTTTGCATTTAAAAGAGACGCATTTCTGTCACTCAATTTTGCAACATCAAGACTTCCTAATAATTTATCATCAAACAATTTTCTACGTTTGCCAACCTTACTTTTCCATGTTGAAGGTTGTGCAGCACAGAAACCAGATTCATCACTTTTACTCTCCTCTGATTCTGATTCTAATGATGTACTGGTGAGTATGACAGCCTCTTCACTCTTCTTTCTTTTGATCTCTTCTTCTGCTTTCCTCTTTTCAGAATGTTGTTGCTTTTCTGCTGCTCTTTGCTCTTTTTTAGCAACAGCCTTATCAATGGTACCCATTTTTCCATGACGTCCTTTCTCACGTTGCATTTTCAAGAATTTCTTATCATCATCTATTTTTATAAGCTGCATAGCATTCTCATGAGCAATGTCAAATAAGTTTTCCAGTTTATCTTTCCATTTTTCTTCTTTATTATTTAAATTTTGTGATCTTTTCAATTTGTTTGCTTTGTTTTTCTTAAGCAGCTGTCATTCCTTCAGTATTCCTTGAATTTTATCTACTACATGTATTCTTTGTTTTGCTGGTATTCCTGCTTTTTTTCAAACTGCTAGCACATCATCCGCAGTAGAGCAGCATGATTCTCTAATGTCTTGCTTTTTAATATTTCTGTAATGCATGAAGAGGGCCATCATTTCCTTCTCTGATGGTAATACGGATGTTTTTAGTACTGCAGAGGGCTGCCCAATTAGCCATACTTCAGTTTCTTTTCTTGTAGAACTTCTCCCAAATGAGCAACTGGGTGATGGTGAGTTAGGCCTAGCTTCCATAATCGATTAATTGGTATCAAAATTACGAGTTCCAAGCAACAATTGAAAGCAAGCTAGTATATAAACCATTAATTAAAAATTCTGAAATATAAACAATTAAACATAAAATCATAAGTTGTAAAAACAAACAAATTGAAAAAGAGGGAAACCTTGACGCCTGGTAGCACATAGTAAATTTTATTTAAAATTCACCAAATTTGGCATACACTACTTTTTTGTCATAGGGAACAAAAATACAGGTTGAACAATTAAAAAAAAAACTTTGATTTTTTTGAATCACCCTAATATATACCGTATATATATATATATATATATATACAAGAGGGGGCGGTACGGAAGTAATGCCTCCTATTTTATTTCTCACTAAATATAATTCCAATTACAATGAAAATTACAGGGAATATTCATACATACATGGCAAATATAAAGTAAATATAGTAACTAAACAAATATACATATATATATATATATATATATATATATAATTTATTCTTAAGCACATTACTGAAATGCTCATTATGATGCTGCAAAGCTATTCCAGTTTGAAAGCGAGCGAGAGAGAGAGAGAGAGAGATTTGTCCCTGGTTGAGGTGGAAGTAGTGGGCACTGTAAATAATTTCACTGTAATCTAACGGAAATTTTACTGTCAGAAACGTGCTATCTGTAACAAAAAATTTTCCCTTAGTTTACTCTTATGGGTTTCATTTTCCGTTCAAAATGAGACTTTTTCATGGTAAATATTTCGCTACCATTCTAAAACGATAAGTTTGTAGTTATATAAAGTTATCGTATAGACTCTTAAGTTAAATCTAACCTTAGGAAATAAAATTTATGGAAAAGAATACTAAGCAGTTTAAAGTTCAGAAAAAAATTCATAATTGGTTAATTGGTTGGAGATATAATTTATATCACTGGTTAGAATGTCCTTCGCTCAATCTGATTGGACAGGTTATTTTTGTTTTTTTTAATGGTCACACACTAAGACGTGCTTGTAATTTTTTTAAGAGTTTAATATTTTTTCTATAGATTGTATTTTACTTTATGCTTTCGTGGCAGTTGTACATTTTCGTCTCTCTCCTTCAATGTTCCATTAATATTTGACATTAATAACAACTTTGTCAAATTAAGGACGTTAACAAGTTAACCAAGATATACAAGAAACTACGTTTGAAAACTATTAAAAGGGAAATACAAAGCTTATCGTGAGTATAAAATTCGGGGCCTAAAATGTGTACATTCAGGAATTAGACAAATGCTAAATTTAACAACCAAACCTATACACTCGCAGTGGTATTCAAATCGGGGTCCACACTCTCCTTCCTGGGGATACGCACGCTATTTCCTCACACATAGAAAAACTTGTTAATGAAAAACAGTCTCACACATCGCATTGACCAGTTTATGGTATGTAGTTACTAAACTATAAAATTGATGATATTTTTGTATTTTGCATAGATTTGAGATGGAGTATGTGACAATAATTGTCTACGGACAAAAAAGGGGTGATTTTTGCATTTGTATAAGTTCTGTACAGGACATTTAATTACCTATGAAATAGAGAAGGGGTACGAGATTCATTTATAATGTTTCAAGGAGTACGCCAATGAAAAAGTTGGAATACCACTGCGTATACAGTATACATATTTTATATGTATTTATACGTATATTTATCATACAGAATATTTAATATTCTATCCGACAGGATTAAAACTTTTTATAGTACTGTATGCTTAGATAAAAATGTCTTAATGGACCTAGTTATATATATATATATATATATATATATATATATATATATATATATATATATATATATATCGTAACCGTGCGTTGGTCTCTCTTCACACAAAGGTCAAGCTGGTGGCCGCTCCTCTATCCTCTAGGCCTGGTTTGGTGGACAAGCGAGTAGCTCTCTTGCGCTCTCCACCGCACATATAGTCAGGTACACCCGGCTCATCTGGTATCGTCCTTAGCCAGGCATCTAGTCTTCTTTTGAAGACTTCAACTTTGACCACTGTCACGTTTCTGAAGTCTTTTGGAAACTGGTTAAAAAGTCTTGGCCCTCTGACAACCAAGCTATTTTCCTTCAGAGTTGAGAAGGTCCCTTGTCGGGCCTTTAGTTTGGGAACAATACATATTCTGCCTTTCCTATTGTCCAGCGTTGTTTGGATGGTAATTGGGTTTAGTTTGAGGTTTGGTACCAGTTTTTCGATCATTTTCTATCTGTAGATTATGGTGTACCTCTTTCTTCTTCTTTCCAGGGAATACAGATTTAGTTTACGTAGTCTTTCCCAGTAGTTGAGTTCTTTGCAGCCATCGATCTTGGCTGTGAAATGTCTCTGAATATCCTCTAGTTTATTAATTTCTTCCTTCTTTTATGAAGACGTCAAAACTGAGCAGTATTCAAGTTTTGGTATGATCATTGTTTTCAACAGGGGAATCATTACTGTCTTGTCCCTTCTTTTAAAGCTTCTTAGTATCTGCCCCGCGATTCTTTTTGCTTTGCTTATCGCTATCTGATTTTGTGTCTCCAATTTCGCATCATCGGTCATTTTAACCCCCAAATCTATCACTTTCGTGCTTCTCTCAATTTTCTGTCTATCTGGAGCATAATATGCTGTCTGCTTAAGTTCCTCATTTCTAGTATATCTCAAGAGCTGAAATTTCTCGGTGTTAAATGTCATGTTGTTGTCTTCTGACCATTTGTATATTTTGTTCGTGTCCCTCTGTAAGGCCTCCACCTCTTTTGCATCTCTGATTTTTTGTTGATCTTTGTATCGTCTGCAAAGGATGTTACTATATTGTTGCCGTTTACTCCGCTGTCTATGTCTCTTAGCATGATAATGAATAGGAGTGGGGCCAATACTGTTCCTTGTGGTACTGAGCTGCGTACTTCCGATTCTGATGATGATCTACTACCTTGAATTTTGATGACCTGTAGACGTTCTCTGAAGAAGTTGTAGATCCATCTTCCCATTTTGCCTGTTATTCTCATATGTTTTATTTTATGTGCTATTATACCATGATCACATTTGTCGAACGCTTTTGCAAAATCCGTGTACATGACATCGTAGTTTTCATTGCCTTCAAGTGCATCTAGGATATTGTTATAGTGTTCTATAAGTTGTGATAGGCATGATCTTCCTGATCAAAATCCGTGCTAATTTTCGTTGAATCTTTCCAGCGTCTCCAAGAAGTCATAGATTTTCTCTCTAACTATTCTTTCAAATACTTTGGTGAGATGGGACGTCAGTGACACTGGTGTATAGTTCTTTGCTTCTTGAGATCTATCCCCTCCTTTATATATAGGGACAATGTTTGTTCTCTTCAAGATGTTCGGTATTTCCCCAGTGCCTACGGATCTTCTTCATATCCAGTATAAAGGTGTACCTATTTCATTTTTAAAGTTTTTAATCAATAATGCGTTCCATTTATCGGACCTGCAGCTGAATGTGATTTCATTTGTCCAATAGCTCGCGCTTTGTCTTCTGGGGTAAAATCAAAATCTGTCATACAATCACCTTGCAATTTCTCTTCAAAGAATGCATCTATATCAGAGTTTCCGGACTTTATTAGGTTTCTGATATTATGAATGGCATCCGAGAATTTTTCAGTTGGAGTGTTTGGAGGTCTATAGATGACTATAAGTACCACGTTTATTTTTCTATTTTCACTGCTAGGAGTTCCACGAAGTTGTTTGATTTACTTATTTATATATATATATATATATATATATATATATATATGAAGAGACTGTAGTCACCAGTCGACCAGGGAAGTACTTCGGGGTGAACGTTAGGCAGGAGACAGGGAGTGCTGAACTCCTGTTTCTCTTGTTACTGTCCCCTCTAGCTGTTCTTTTTCCGTGTCTCATCTACCCTGTGAGCAGTTCAGCATGCTTTCAAACACATACTTTTCCCTCTATTCCTCACTACACATACATGCATCTTGCCCACTATACAATCTTTTCAAAATTTATAAAAAAAAAAGTGGCATCGTTGAGAGTTGGAGACCTTGTTTTTGGTTCTCCCCTTCTCTCTGTGGAGGGATCACTTTTGCAGGCGCTCGCCCTTGGACCCTTTCTTACTGCATAAAATATATATATATATATAATATATATATATATATATATATATATATATATATACTGTGTGTATATACGTATAGTTATGGCCAAAATAGTTCAAATACCCGTTCTTCTAATTCTGTGAAGATGTAACAAATACCCAAAGGATAAAACGCACTGCATACTTAGTGTTCTAAAAATTAATGAACAAAAATATCAATACATAATGTATGGTCTCTCCCCTTCCTAGTCTTTTAGCATCTTTCAGTTCTTATAGAGACAACCCTTGTTTTTAAGCACAGCACTAATCTGCTAATCTGCTCTGGCATGGACCGAACCAAACGCTGGATTCGTTCAGCCGTCTTGTGAGGCTTGCAAAGTTGTTTGTAGGTTTATTCCTCAATATGAGCCATGGGGTCAAAACATTGAAAGAGATGATATTTTTCGTTAAAAGGTCTTAAATATCAAATACACTATTTCATTCATGTGATTGTTTCATTACAGACTTTTTATAGCACCATTTTGTAAAATATTAGGCCTGGGGTCATATAAAACCCATGGTTCCAACAGCGTAAGTAAATTGAAGGTTCCTGACGAGAATTAATTCCGGTTTATTCCAGTTTCGTGGCTGCATTTTCGTATCGTCTAACCCACATTTCCTCAGAGGTTCTCGTGGGTTAAAATCTGGTGAGTTTCCAAGCCACACCACTGAAGGAGTGATGTTATGATCATCCAACCACTTCTTCAATGCTTTTGTTCGATGTCAAGGTGCACCCTATCCTGGAAAAAGAAATCTTCCGGAAACGACTTCGCGATGTCAGTAACAGATAGTCTCGAAGGGTTTGGAGGTACCATTACGTGTTGATCGCTACCCCTTTGGGTAAAATATGTAGGGATTCTGTTCCTCGACCAGAAAAGCACCCCCGGATAGTAACAGTTTCGTAATGCTTCGTCGTGAATAGCGTACACTTCAGATTGAGAAGCTCGCCTTTTCTTCTGTGGACATGGATTTCTCCTTTTTTGTCAAAGCAATTGAAAGGGGATTCATCTAAGAAGAGGATTTTACAGCAGTCATCCTCAGTCCAGGATAAATAATAAAATTTGAGACGGACCTGGATGCTCTTCCAACTAAGAAGAAGCTTCTTTATAAGCCTACCTGATGACAAAACATTCTCTACTAACGGCCTTCTAACTGTGTGTACTGATGCTTGCACTCCTGCTTCCTGCCACTCCATCTGCAGATGCACACTTCCGCTCTTTCGCGCAGACTGGATCGACACAGAAAGCGATCCAAGCGTTCTGAGCTAACTCTTTTTTTTTTTAATTGAATTGAATAACCTTTATTAATAATAAAATAAATACAGTAGTCTTTTTACAATTTACAATTTTTACAATGACATAAGGCCCTTAAGCTTTAGGCTTTACTGGGCTTTTATTAAAAATAAGCAGCTAGCTGTTATAAATTAATAATAATAAATAAATAAATAAGTAAATAAGTATTATTAATAGTTAAAACCTGTATTTCAATATTAAACAATATTAATGGACAATATTAAACATTATTAGTGGACATTAATCCAAGATTTTTGTTAGTATCCCATTATTAATCGGGATTTCAACTTGGTTTTAAACAAATTTACATTCGCAATATTTTTTATATCGGCATGCAAGTCATTCCATAGTTTCAATCCAATGAAAATGGGTAGTTTTTGAGATGAAGACAATCTAAATTGAGGTATAACAAGCTTTGATCTATTTCTGGTCTGATACGAGTGGATTTCTTGATGAGTTACAAAATATCTATTTACCCATTGCAAATTAATGATTTTGCTCTTACACTTGTAAATAAAAATAAAATGTGCCAGTTTGGTTATATCATTGAGCTTTAGTAGGTTTAGCTCTTTAAATAATGCACTAGAGTGATCAAGGAAATCAGCATCAGATAATAACCTTATTGCTCGTTTTTGAATGACAAAGATACCATTTAATGCGTTGTTAGCGGAGTTTCCCCAAACAAGGGTGCAGTATGTTATATAAGGAAGAACAAGAGTATGATAAAGAGTCAATAAAACTTGTTTAGGGACTACATTTCTAAGTTTAAACATTATAGCAACGCTCCTTGAAATCTTTTTCGCGATATAATTTACATGATCACTCCATTGCAAATTCTTATGTAGCATTACACCAAGAAATTTTGTTACAGTACACTCCTTTATGGCGATTTCATTAACATTAAGTTCATCAAGATATACATTTCTTTTATTAGTAAAAATCATGAAATTTGTTTTACTGGTATTTAGGAAGAGTTTATTGGTGGTCAACCATTTCATTACACTGATGAATTCTGAATGAAATATATTCTTAGCTGTATTAACATCTTTGCAAGAAAAAGAGAGAGTTGTATCATCTGCAAACATTATGAAGTTCAGTATATCAGATGAACGTGGAAGGTCATTTATATATAATAAAAATAACAGTGGACCCAGCACTGAGCCCTGTGGCACACCATGTTTGGCAAGCGCTTTAGTGGAGCAAACCTTATTTACTGATACAAAATTATATCTATCGGACAAATAACTTTTAAACCAATCACTGATTGCCCCTCTAAAGCCGTAACAATACAATTTATTAAGTAGAATATTATGGTCTATTACATCAAACGCCTTACTCAAATCCATAAATATTGATATCATTATTTCTTTGTTCTCCTTAGCTATATTTACATTTTCCATAAGATTTAAAATAGCCATTTCCGTTGTTTTATTATTACGGAAGCCATATTGATTTGGAAATAATAAATTGTAGGATTCTAAATATCGCTGCATTCTACTTTTTACAATTTTTTCGAAAACTTTGCTGAACACAGATAATGAACACACCGGCCTGTAATTTGTTGCTAGTGTAGGATCACCCCCTTTAAAAAGGGGTGTTATACAACCAGTTTTTAGCATTGATGGGAATATTCCTATGGAAATACTTTGATTGATAATTTTAGCCAAAGTTACAGATATCTTATCTTTAACAAGTTTCAGTATAGGTACAGGAATGTTATGAATGTTATTTTTTGTATTTTTTAGTTTACCAATAATATTCTGGACCTCATTTTCTTTTGTTCCTGCTACCTCTACTGAATTTAGTGGGCTGGGTGGCATATATTCTAGAGGTGAGTGATCATTATTTGTTAATTGTGAGCGAAGCTTATCCGCTATTGAAGTAAAATGTGCATTTAAAGAGTCTGCAATAGCAGTATCATCAGTGATTTCTTTATTATCAACATTTAATTTCTCTATTGAATTTTTCTTAATTTGTTTCCCGAGAAGATTGTTTATGGTTGTCCAAGTGTTTTTCATGTCTCCTTTATGTTTGGAAAATTGATTGTTATAATAGTTATATTTTGCAATTTTGATTATTTTAGTTAATTTGTTTCTGTATTGAGTATATTGTATTTTAGGAATTTTGCTCTGCAATTGCAATTTGAATAATTTATCTCTGTTCTTTATTGAAGTGATAATTCCTGGAGTGATCCATGGATTTGCGACCCTTTTGGGCGAAACTGTTTTTCTCCTTAAAGGAAAGCAAATATTAAAAATATGGAATAAGGTGTCATAGAAGAACTGAAACATATGATCTGGGTCATTTAAAGGTTCGTCACAGTCAAGTCGAGTATTTTCTACAGCCCCAATAAATTTTCTTTTGTTAACCTCTGAGAATATTCTGTAGTCAATAGTTGTTTTGTCCGCAACCTGAACAATGTTATTGAATATAGCGTAAGTAGAAAAATGATCACTGATGCTAGTGGTTATAATTCCAGAGTTCACAAGGGCATTGCTATTTACAAATATATTATCAATCGTAGATTCTGTTATTTGATTGCCATAGCTGCAGACTCGAGTGGGTTTTGTAATAGAATGACTAAGATAGAAAGAAGTTTAAAAATTTATGAGAGATTGCTTCAGATTGCAAATTGATGTTGAAGTCTCCCGCAACTATGGCATTCGATTTATGAAAGTTGCATAACATGTTATCTAAGTGAATTAAAAAGCTATTGATATTAGTATTAGGTGGTCTATATATTGCATGGACAGAATATACATTACTTTTGTCTTTTATATTCACAATCAGGTTTTCATTGTCACTATTACATAGAGAAAATACTTCGTTAGAGTCGTAAGTTTGATGCACATACACAGAGATACCCCCACCAATCTGACCATCTCTTACAGTATGATAAGCAACGTAATTATCTATATTATATAGGTTTTTAATACTACTATTTAACCAAGTTTCCGTGAGAATTATAACACTAAATTTGACCGTAGAAGTTTTCAAGAGGGCCAATAAGTATTATAGTTCCTAGGTAAGCTTCGAATGTTTAGATTTAGTACTGAAAGACTTTTATAAATATCTTTTTGTAATACAAAGGCATTAAACTCGTCTATCGACCGTGCTCTTACTTCATAACCACCTGTCTTCTGCTACCTTTTAATGATCTTGGAGACATATGACATTATGACTTGCTTGACCTCTGACAGCAAACTGACAGCTGCTCGGGCCTTCTTGATGAAGCTTCTGGCGATGTCTTAGGATTAATTCATCAGTTTGCTTCTTTAAACTATCTTGTGAGACTTAAGCCGAGAAAAACTTGGTGCTTATATTAATTTTATTAGCTACCACTTAACCCTCTATGGACAGAATTTTCTGTAGGGTTAAGTTATAAATGCGTGTATATAAAAGATTAGAAATTTGTAACAGTTGTTCATATAGGGTTAATAGAATTAGTTCTGTGCATCACAGATTATCAAAAAATGGAATGGCAGACGTGACTCACCGTACAGAAGAACCTGAAGATTTGCTGGAACAGTTTTTTTTTGCGCTGTACTCACGCAGTTCAGGCACGTTGTGATCACCCTCGCAAACCTAATCCACGAATACAACTTCTACATCACTTAATGCTTGGTTCGGTGCATGGGAAATAGAAAATTCGAGGCAAATCATAGGTTTTTCAACTCTTTTGATTTTTAAAGAGATGATATTCATGGTCCATAAAATCTCATTTTGCTTTTTTTCATTTTGTATAGAAGCTTTACACACGAGATGGAAATGCACAATGAATTCAGTTTAATTGTATTTTTAACATGTATTTACTTTTCAAAAACTGTTATCAGCTTTTTTTTTTTAGGAAATTATTATAATAAAAATAAAATGAAAAGCATAAATAATTCTTTCGTATACAAAAGCTTTCTCACCAGAAACATTTACGACACTCTTGAACTGTACTCGAAGTTTATAACATTTCGGATTGAGATAAAATTCATCGCTATATTTACTCGAAACTAACGTAAATGAATCTTTGGTTTACTTATAACAGTGTGAGTTTGTGAGGATGTATTCTGTAGGCATCATTTTAATCGTAAAGTTTGACTATTTCGAAGGGAAAGTTTGCAATTTAAAACTCGCGATCCCAAATAAAAGTAATGGAAACAAATGGCCATTTATCGTCTATTTCAACAAACAATGAGAACATAAGAGAGAGCCATTAAAAACTTCTCGTTTCAACTCTAAATTACATAATTGATAGCGAAAATATTTTCAAATATAATATATATATATCTGTTAACCCCTCCG